>BLKM01000691.1:447354-516087 GCA_013340265.1 Coptotermes formosanus
CCAACACCAACACCACCACCACCACCACCACCACCACTACCAACACCACCACCACTTATTGCAGTTCTTTCTTACTTGTGTTTGCATGTTGGCAGTTTCTGTTATTGGACACTTGGCTCTGACTCAGCAGTTTAATGTACAAGAGTTGAATTGAATTGAATTGAATTGAGTTGAGTAGAGTAATCATTTTCATCACCATCGTCGTCGTCGTCTTCCCGTCTTTTTACGTACCGTCTGTTTAAAGTTGTAGACCCTTCATTTCGTCATTACACTCTGTGATATATACCTGTGTGTGCGCGGTGCGTATGTGTGTGTATATGTGTGTGTATGTATGTGTGTGTATGCATCTATGCGTGTACTATGTATGTATGCATGTATGTATGTATGTATGTACGTATGTCTGCATTTACATATGTGTGTGTATAAATATATTTAATTAATTTATTTATTTTTGAATTTATGTGTGTATACATGTGTATATGTTTCGTATGATTTTTATGATAACCAGCAATTATTTTTCTAGAAGCGCTAACCGGTTGATCTTTATAATGGGAACGGAGTTATGTTTTCTGTGAAGTGGAGACTCAATTGTAATATGTTGTTTGGATAAACGTCCTGGTTTGAACGGTTAAAAGAAATTCATTTAAGGTATAATTAGTGGTATTGGAGATGAAATTTATGTGCTTAGGTTCGGTTACCTCCTCCAAATAACTACGTGTTCGTTTTATCCTCTTTATGCACAGAAGTCACACAGACATTGTAGCAATCAGACACTAATTCAGTCATGAGTCACGGACTTACTTAATCCATCACAATGTAGTCACGTGCAGACAATCTTGGTGATAAATTGTCTTGCTGGAGCAGTGATTCTCGAACTGTAGGATGCCACGGGCGCATTACAAATTCTCACAAATCTTGCGGACCTTTCCACAAAATCATTCCAACCCGTGGACCTTTAATTTAGAAACACTTTTTGATGAAGGAAGATTTCTGGTAAGCTGTTACGTCAGTGAGCAGAAATTCTGAACACTACCCGATTTCCTATTAGAAGCAACTTCCTGCCATTTGTGTGATTACAAATATCTTGTGAGATAAGTCTAAAAGATAGAACATTGTAACGTTTATTTATTTATTTATTTATGTGTCAGTCGGAATAGCTCTGCCGACTATGACACCAGACGAACGAGCTACGAACTGTGGTGCACCTGCTGTCTCATTCACAGGACTAGCTGACGGTGATCGCGTGTCCCTGAAGATGGCGGCAGCAGGATCCTCTTAAAACTCGATACAGTTCCATCAAATTACATGGTGACACAGCCCATAAGACATTCATCTTTACAGTCTCACTTTAAACCATAACGTTACATTTCTCGGTTATAACAACACTCGTGTATTACGACAAGAAATATTCAGTCCCTTTCCTTATGTTATAAACCGGGTTCGAGTGTATTTTGCATATAAGCTTATCAGTTCCTTCATAAGACTGTGGCTTTGTACATAACTTTTCTTCAAATCATTCAGCTTTTGAAGTGGTGTGTATATACACTTTTAAAAGCGTCATAGAAATTCTTCTCGTCTTTGTTTCTTTTCTTTTATATTTACATCCGTCTTTCTGCCCTTTTTATAGTCGATTCTTCCATTTCTCTTACATTTTAGTGTTTCGTTTTCATATCGTTTCCTTCTAGCTGTGTTTTTCACTTTAGAAACTTAACTACTTTCATATGCAGTCAACGCGATTCTCATTTCACCTGGCTGCACAGTGGCACTGTAATCGTAGTTTGCCCATCTGACCTTTTATCCTGTGACTCCCTACATATTCATTGCAGATGACTAAGCAGAGAATTCTTCCTTCTCTTAAACACACGTTTTACTCATGCACCTGGTAATCCACAAGTAACGCTGAAAAGTAGCCGGTTACAATAACAACCATGCATCGTAATCTATCAGATATCACGTACCGATTTTCATCCTGTGCCTCGCTCTAACTAGCTAATAAATCGTTCCTGTACCCTTGCTTCACATCCAGTTTGCTCCATTTGCTATAATCGTCACGCCTTTTTATAACTACTTCACCTCCTCCCCCTCCTCATCCTCCTCCCCCTCCTCCTCCGGCAGACCCATACGTTGTTACGTCACCTGTACGTATCTGGCGACGAACCTAACCTCACTCTGTGATTTACTCCTGAATTAATGGCTTTTTGTTCTACTCGTAGCTTATGGTAAAGCGAGTGAAGGAGGTGTCAGAAAATCGTGACGGATCTTAAAAAAATATAAACACCTTCCACTGGATTTAAAGCGTACGTAACCTGTACTGCATATATATATCGTCCGCTGCTGCGTTCTTTCGAGATGATTGCTTCATTGTTTTATTGTCTGATCATGTTTATGTGAAATCTTTGTTCGTATTCTGGGTTGAAATATGTTGAAGCGGGGTAGGGCTGTCAGTATAGTGACTACATTGCCGGCTGAACCATCGTAACTCGATTCCCGGCAAGGATGAGTATATTGTTCTTCACCATAGCTTCCAGAATTTATTTAGAGTTCATACAGCCTTTTATTTATAAAAGGTTTATCGGGGATAAAGCGACCAGGGCTTGAAACTGGCCACTCCTCTTCATATAGTGTCTAGAATGCGTGGAAATATACCTCCAGGCCCTAGTACTTCGTCGTGATGTTGTGTGTACTTAAGACGAGGATAACTTTGGACTACAGTGAGCTGTGCTTGACGTAATTAAAGACCAGAATATGAACTTTCTCCAGGACCAACAGGTGATACCACCTTCACTGCACCTACACTCCCACAGAGACAAAAACACTAATCGCCAACAAATGCACAAAGATTAATATTCCTGTACACAATAGAACGTGTAACCGGAGCAGTTTTATCAAATTCATTTATCGATAATGTTCTAGATGTTAGTTAACGAATATTCATGCAAATCAGCCCTCCCACGTAGTTAATAAAATGTCTTTTTTCTTTGTATGGGGAGCTGTTACTTTCAGACATTTCAGATTGCAGTTTTTTTGGGTTAATACCGACGTTTCGGATGATCACTTGTGGAAATCTCGAGTGTCTACACAGGGTCACTCTCCCCACCACGACGCTAGTATTCTTTCAGATTTTTGGCCCCAGTATTTTCGTTCTTACATCTGCGGCTTTACAACGTCCAGACAGCATCTGAGTCTAATGGGCCGTGGCATGGCTCAGACGGTTAGCCGCCGGCCTCCCACCGCGGAGGCCCGGGTTCGATCCCGGGTCAGTCCATATAGGATTTATGGCGGACAAAGTGGCACTGGGACAGGTTCTTCCCCGAGTTCTTCGGTTTTCACCTGTCAGTTTCATTCCACTGCTTCTCCATTACTAGGAAAAGGACAAAAAAATAATCATCATCATCATCTTCATCACAGGGTTGCACAATAAGCCTCAAGGCTGCGGTGCGTCCGTAGCGTCTGCTGCAGGGCCCTTCACCATTAAAAAAAAATTCTGAGTCTAATACAGTCTACTATTTAACCCTTTAAATACGAAGCTTATCTGTTTTATATAAGGACTCAGTGCGTACCGCACAGTAAACACTCTCCACTTCGGTTATAAAAACCAGTCTCTTAATGTTTTATAAGGCAAAAGTTGCTGTTTGTTCTGAGATCCGTACAAAACACATAAACGCAATGTGGGCACCACGTAGAATTTTTTAATGTTAAACCTGGTGGTACGTAAAGTTACCGCTAGGCTTTAAAAGGTTAAATGGGTACCAGAGGCTTTTCCCGGGGGCTAAGCGGCAGGAAGTTAACAACTCGTCTCCATCTATTGCCGAGTTTAAGACTGTGCGCAGCTATACTTCTACTCCCTTTATTTGCCTGCATGGCTTTCACAGGGCTTTACCTTTACCTTTACCTTCAGTTTTGTGGTTCCGACTGCGGTGACTGTGAATATTATACGACGTCATATAATCTGTTATAAATTTACCGATATTTCGGAGAAACTTGCTGCAGCAATCTTTTACTTTGCCCTGAGGATGGAGACAACAGATTACTCCGGAACCTTTAAATTTAAACCAGACAACACTGCCTCGCATACCAGAATGGTTGTGCTTTTTGTTTTCATAAATGTACCATTCAGTGCCTTAACCTTTTAAAGCCTAGCGGTAACTTTACGTACGACCAGGTTTAACATTAAAAAATTCTACGTGGTGCCCACATTGCGTTTATGTGTTTTGTACGGATCTCAGAACAAACAGCAACTTTTGCCTTATAAAACATTAAGAGACTGGTTTTTATAGCCGAGGTGGAGAGTGTTTACAGCGCGGTACGCACTGAGTCCTTATATAAAACAGGCACGCTTCGTCTTTAAAGGGTTAATACTAAAAGGCTTCCATTAAATTTGATAGTGAGGAAGTTCTAAAGTATCTAATGTAAAACTTTTTTTAAAAAGTAGAATTATGACAACCTGCGATTTCTGTAGAAGCATTGTAACGTGACTAAGCACGTACAAACTTTGATGTCTCTAGATGCCATTTGTTCGGCACTAGATCAGAGTTACTCCCTGCCATGTGTTGCTGTTTCACCCACTCGTTCAAGTCTCCCAGCAAGACTTTCAGTATCTACATTGCTTTAAGTGTTTAGAATAGAATATTTCTCTTGTAAGGACAGTCTTGATAACCCACAGCGAGACAACTGTCCAGTGCTGGAGGACATCAGGAAGGGAGGTGAGCTGGCAAGAAATAAAAGTGGAAGATTGTGGGAAGGCACAGAAAAATCAAGACTTTCCTTTTGCCAGGATGAAACTAGAAGAAGAAGAAGAAGAAGAAGAAGAAGAAGAAGAAGAAGAAGAAGAAGAAGAAGAAGAAGAAGAAGAAGAAGAAGAAGAAGAAGAAGAAGAAGAAGAAGAGGAAGAAGAAGAAGACGACGACGAGGAGGGGATGAGTCTATATTAAAGAGGGGAATTTGAGGACTGATGGAGATGCAACTGAACCAAATTTTAATTCAGTAGGGGGCCTTGGAATTACAGGTGTTGAAACTTTCGGGTTTTACTAACAAGTGTTAACAGTTCAAGGTTAGTGTAATTAATAATAAGGCACGGTGCCACAAGACATGTATGTAGCACGAGACAATTTGGGTCAAACACACACTCCTACATTACGACGTTTTGTTTAGGCGAATCAAGGCCAATACCAGACGCCTCAGGCGAGCTGAATACACACCACATAAACAAGTTCTGTACAACCTAATGCAATTGTGCGCTGGGTTTTATAGTTATCTATCTTCGTTTCTGTCTCCCCCACCGTTATTCTGTTTCTGTCTTTCTACCTTGCTGAACACTTTCACTACACGACAGTCCCTTCATTCCATTCAACACCGCGATGGAACCAAGACATGACATTGGTGTAGTGCGGTTGCATAGAAAATTGACGGGGCTGCTACTGCTGGTAGTCTTGTACACGCCTGGCAGCGCGCACCTGTTTCCAGCATCAGAGTCCACCAAACCTGCAGCAACCGTTCAGCCTCCAGGTACTGTTGCCATGGTTATGGTTACTTGGAGATAAACTGTCCACCAAAGGGGCTGTACAAGGTCAGAAATTCTGTTAGTACAGTGTTATTTAGCAATAAGTTTGACATCGCAGAAGCTAGCTGGTGTAAGATATTTTTCTTACTAGGTTTCTGTAGATGGGATATTGTATGTATGTGCATACATACGTATATAATGACCTAAAAACTTGGAGAATATTTTCCTATAGGTTGTGACGCCGTGCAGTCTCGTAAAAATTTATCAAATTTTGGGAAACACGTGGGCAAAATTCGGCAAGACTGCGTCCCTGCCCAGAAGGGAGCGTGTTTCATACTAATCTCTTGGGTGCTGCATTGCCTTGATAAAGGGGTACTTTAGTCACAGGATACTCATGAATATATATCACCAGTTTAATTACACAGAGAAGCAGACCACGTATATACTGAAACTGTATATTTCACCGAACTCTAAGGCGAGGGTAACATGAACTGTACTTTTATTTTTAGGTTAGATTTCGATGTATTATAATTACCGTTAGCAGAAGACTTTACTTGAATTTCGGACTACGCTAAATTTATTAGATTTAAACTCACATTTTTGCACCGTATCCACGTTTGTGATCACTGTCTTACAGTTATGATACATGTTTTGAGATATATCTCGGAGTTATGAGACATGTTTTGAGATATATCTCGGAGTTATGAGGCATGTTTTGAGATGTATCTCGGAGTTATGAGACATGTTTTGAGATATATCTCGGAGTTATGAGACATGTTTTGAGATATATCTCGGAGTTATGAGACATGTTTTGAGATATATCTCGGAGTTATGAGACATGTTTTGAGATGTATCTCGGAGTTATGAGACATGTTTTGAGATATATCTCGGAGTTATGAGACATGTTTTGAGATATATCTCGGAGTTATGAGACATGTTTTGAGATATATCTCCATACGAATATTTGAATGAGTTGCTCCATTTGTGAAGTATGCTCGCAGATTCCGAGATGAAACCAAGTGTTTATTTTATGCCTATCAAGTTCTTTCTTTCATATTTCTAGGTATACTTTTTTACCTGTTTTTGAATTATGTTGCCATGTGAACATGGGATTATGTTTGGAAGGTTCAAAGTGGACATACTGCCTCCATATTTACAACAAAAGGCTAGCCGGGTTTATTTCAGTTGTTCATTGTATATACCTCTGTTTTGCGGAATTCCTTTATTCAGTAAGAACCTGGGTAGCCCTTAGGTGCGGACCGGTAAAGAGAAAAATTCATAACTATCAGGAAATCAACCTCCTCAGATTTACATCCATAGTCACTTGATTGACTTCTTAAATTGACAATATGAAATTGAATGTCTTTAGTGATTTGCGGTTCTTCTTTAGATCAATACTTGCCCTTGCAATACCAGTTCTTGCGTAGAACAGAGCCCTTAAATACATACATGTTTACGTAGCTTTACACTTTTATTTTACTACTGTTACTACTAGAATACTACTGTTACTCTACCATTACAGACTTTCATATTCTGTCCAGAAAGTCTGTGCGTTGCTCATTCCGCCTACCATCTTACAAAGGCCTTGTCTTGGTGGCTTGATTTTCCCATTTGCTGTGTTGACGATATAAAACATACAAGTTAAATTGCGATATTCTAGACAGTCTATAAGGTTAGGCATTTAAAACAGCGTTGTTAAGAACTTTATGTAGTCTGAACCGAAGATGGCAGGACTGATGAATATTAATGCGTCGATTGTTTGAGAGAAAGCTCCATCTGAGACGATCTGTTGGTAGGTCGGAAAACATATAAGGAAAAGCAGAAGGGCAGCGTAATTGATATATTGGCTAGGCTACGGGTTCGATTCCCGGCAGAGCCAGTTGAATTTTCTCCTCCCCAAAACGTCCGGAGTGGCTCTGAGACCAACCCAACTTCCTATTCCGCTTCAGGGATAAAGTAACCGGGGCGTGAAGGTGACCAGTTACCTGCATCTAGTGCTGAGATTAAGAATGAATGGAGCTCTGCTCCTTTTATACGCCTTCATGGCACGGACAGAGACAACGTTTTTCACTTGTCTTCTTTTATCGTGTCTGGGACTCTGTGATGTATGCTAGATACTTAGTGACTTCAAGAACGTGTGCCAGAGAGGGACGCGATTCTTACCCAAAGTACCGATAATGTTACTGTTTGTGATAAAGTAACTCACCTCATTACGTGTAATTCTGACAAGGTCTGTGCCAATTCTGATTCATCCTTTACAGCAGAATACGACTGCTCTTTTTATAAATATATTAACCCTTTAAAGACGAAACGTAAACTGTTTTATATAAGGACTCAGTGCGTACGGCGCTGTAAACACTCTCCACTTCGGTTATAAAAACCAATCTCTTAATGTTTTATAATGCAAAAGTTGCTGTTTGTTCTGAGATCCGTACAAAACACATAAACGCAATGTGGGCACCACGTAGAATTTTTTAATGTTAAACCTGGCGGTACATAAAAGTAACCACTGGGCTTTAAAGGGAGACCCAGTCCGTACCACGCAGTAAACACACTCCGTCTCGGTTATAGAAACCAGTCAGTTAATGCTGTGGAGGGAAATAATCGCTGTTTTTTCTGAGATCTGTACAAAATACATAAAGCAATGTGAGCAGCATGTGAAATTTTTTAATGTTAAACCTGGTTCTACGTAAAGTTACCGCTAGGCTTTAAAAGGTTAATACTTGTAGATGCGTGAATTCATTCAGTACCCCGCGGAGCATAAAGGTACGTATATTCAACTTTGTAGGACTCTGACGATGGCGTGTGTCTCACTGACACTATATTTTTTCTGGATTTTGTCCGTCGTCTATTTTCGTTAATGAAGTATGACGTTTCGGAAACCGTTTCTGCTTTCTTCTTAAGACAAAGAAGCACCTACTGTTGTGGACTTCACAGATCGAGCTCTTCTGTCAATGCGCGATGTTTTTTTTAGTGAACAGTAGATGACGCCCTTCGCCGCTCCTCCATTTTTTTCACTATTCTCAGAAACTTTGCTTAAGTACTTCCATCATGTACAGCCAGACAAAGGAAAGAAAATTGTGTCTTGTGTGTGTGTGTGTGTGTGTGTGTGTGTGTGACGTCATTTCGTGGAACAAATCACGTGGAAAATGGAGGCAGTCTTCCGCTGACTTTCTGTTATTGTTTATCATGTGCGGCGCACGGAGATGAGCTCTTTAATAATTCACAAGCCTATTGGGGAAGCGGCGCCTTGAAATTGCTTTGTCTTGCTGCTCGCCGTGTGCAGTTTTCTGTTCACTTCGGACGTCACATCCCAGTGCACTGGGTTGTGTAAATTCTGGACTGCAGAATTGGCCGTTGGTAGCATGGGAGTAAACAATTATACGCAGCAGGACAGTAATTATATGTAGCATGGTAGTTAACCCTTTTTCATGGCATGGTACTAAAAATTATTCGTAGCATGGCAGTAAACAATTATACGTAGCAGGACAGTAATTATATGTAGCATGGTAGTTAACCCTTTTTCATAGCATGGTACTAAAAATTATTCGTAGCATGGCAGTAAACAATTATACGTAGCAGGACAGTAATTATATGTAGCATGACAGTTAACCATTTTTCATAACATGGTACTAAGCAATTATACGTAGCATGGCAGTAAGCAATTATGCGTAGCATGGCAGTTAGTAACTATATGTGGCATGGCAGTTAGTAACTATATGTGGCATGGCAGTTAACAACTATACTCAGCATGGCAGTAAAAATTACACGTAACATTGCAGTAAACAATTATACGTAACACGACAGTTAACAATTATACGTAACATGGGGGTTAACTATATGTACCATGGCAGTAAACAATTGTGTGTAGCATGGCAGTTAACGAATATACGTAGCATGGTGGTTAACAATTATTTGCAGCATGGCAGTAAACAATTATACGTAGCATGGCTTGTGTGTAGCGTGGCAGTTAACGAATATACGTAGCATGGTGGTTAACAATTATTTGCAGCATGGCAGTAAACAATTATACGTAGCATGGCAGTAAGCAATTGTGTGTAGCATGGCAGTTAACGAATATACGTAGCATGGTGGTTAACAATTATTTGCAGCATGGCAGCAAACAATTATACGTAGCATGGCAGTCAACAGTTGTATGTAGCATGGCAGTTAACAATTATATGCAGGATGACAGTTAACAGTTATAGACAGCATGGCACTTCAAAAGTACAAGTAACATGGCAGTTAATAAGTATAGTATAATGACTACGCTACAGGTTGGACGGTCCGGGGTTCGAATCCCGGTAGACGCAAAATTTTTTCTCTTTTCCAAGATGTCCAGACCGCCTCTGGGGTCCACAACGCCTCCCACTGAATACGTACGTGGTTTATTTCTAGGAGTAAAGCGGCCTTAGCGTGAAGTTGACCAAACGTCTATCTAGTGCTGAGGTTAAACAAGATTGAAGTTATTCCTGTGCTTCCTTTATATGCCTCCATGGCGTGTACAATGAAACCTTTCCTTTAATTTTACCTTTACGTGCACCTGCGAACTCAATGGTAGCGGATAAATGTGAACACAAAATTTATTTATTTTAGGAAGATAAATATTGTGATTACGGTGATAACCTTGAGTGTCTTTAAAATCACTAAATAAAAATTGTTGTTCGTCAAATTGTACCGCCGATTCTTCTGAGCGGACGCGTCAGTGTATTTAAAATTTGATTCTTGCCTCGAAAAAGTCGCATTGTGTCCCCATCAATACAGTCCATAAACCCTTTGAAGATGAAGATAAACCTACATTATAGTTCAAGATTCAGTTCGTACCGCGCAGTAAACACTCTCAGTCTCGGTTATAAAAACCAGTCAGTTAATGCTGTATAGGGAAATAATCGCTCTTTGTTCTGAAATCCACACAAAGCACGTAAATACACTGTGTGGGCAAAATGTATAAGCTCCACCTTTAAAACTTGATGTACCTAAAGCAAGCAATGGTCTTCAGAGTGTTAATAATGGCTGGGCAACCTTCATTCTTTGTTACGAAAAACCAAAAGAAATATATAAAAGCATTCTTGTGCATGAAGCGTGTAGGTTTTAAACGTTACGTCACATGGTCCACACATTTACTGTAGAGCTATTTATCACGTTAAGCAATACTTTTACGAAATGTCGAACATCAGAATTGATCCCTAACATTACAAATGGAGAATGCGTGGAGTTCAACTCGATATGAACTTTGTTGCGTCCTGGTATGCAAAATAGGAGAAAAGAAAACAGCAGTATTTGACATTTGATGTACAGCTTTATATTTCGTCGAGGTCATCACGAGAACTAAGGAAAAGTCATTTGTCCTGTATAGACGAAGAAACAATGAATTTTATTTCAATTGGGAAGTAAAGCCCTGTTTTTAACGTAGACGTTTCCGCCTAAAATTGATAGCCTGTTTGATGTCATCTGATATTTGTCATTATCTGCAACGGAATCTGCAATCTCTATAGGACTGTTTGTGCTCCAGGTTAACACAGAATTTATCATTCAGTCTTAGGGCTGATCAGATTGGCCTCGTGTCTCAGTGACTATAGTGGTGGGTTCGAAGGCGACTCGGCCTAAGAATGTATGTCTGTGGTTGCTTTTTTCCTGTGTAGATAAAAGCCCAGCCTAAGAAGTCCAGGTTTGTATCTATAAACTTCCCATAGATCGAATGGACCCCGTTTATGAAAGCAGTTCATTTTTACTATTTGTCAACCGACACGGCATCATATCTCACAAGACTTATGTCTTCATCTACGACGCTGTGAGAGTCTCACACCTCGCCTTGTCTATAAACATTTTCAAAGGCCCCGCAAATTGGACTCTTTGGGGCTGCCTTATCTTGGACGCGCTGTTGGTAGCATATTTGGGTGGCAAATCTGCCTTTATCTGCTCTTTCCAAGTGCAGGAAGCCATTTGTCTAATATTAACCCTTTAAAGACGAAGTTTATCTGTTTTATATAAGGACTCAGTGCGTACCGCCCTGTAAACACTCTCCACTTCGGTTATAAAAACCAGTCTCTTAATGTTTTATAAGGCAAAAGTTGCTGTTTGTTCTGAGATCCGTACAAAACACATAAACGCAATGTGGGCACCGCGTAGAATTTTTTAATGTTAAACCTGGTTGTATGTAAAGTTACCGCTAGGCTTTCAAAGGTTAAGCTGTTTTGTATATAACCCGCATCATCACCTCCGTCGGTTGATATGAAAGTGTTACGTTTCTTTGTTTTTCATGCCTTAGAGCCCTTAGACACAACCAGTAATTACGAAAAATAAGCTTGTAGACATTTGATAGGATCTCTTCGATGGAGGATGTTCTCCCTTCCGCGGGGACCACATATAAAAATAACAACGAAACAAAATGCATAAAATCGCGGACGTACGCTTATTTTCCGAGAAGGATCAGACTGAATCAGTAGAATTTATTCTTTCCGTAACGACCGCAGGCTCTCTAATGAACAATTAAACCAGGAACTCCGGTAAAATCATTCTCAAGTCTCAATTTCATTTTAAGGCACATAAAACAGCTGTTTCCTGTAGAAAGTTGTGCATCACTAACATAGGCGTGCGTACGGAGTGTGCCGGGTGTGCCCTGGCACGTGCAAATACCTCAAAATCTAGAATGTTTTTTTATCATTTTCAAGCCCTTTCGCAAGTTTGCGAAAGGGCTTAGCTCCGTCCGTCCTGCCTGCCTGCCTGCCTGCCTGTCTGCCTGCCTGCCTGCCTGCCTGCCCGCCCGCCTGCCCGCCTGCCCGCCTGCCTGCCTGCCTGCCCATCCATCCGTCCGTCCGTCCGTCTGTCTGCCTGCCTGACCGTCCGTCCGTCCGTCTGTTCATCCGCATGGAAGAACTCGGATCCCACTGGACGGATTTTCATGAAATTCGATACTTGAGTGCTTTGGAAATTTTTTCGAGAAAATTCGGGTTTGATTAAAATCTGACAAAAATAGTGAAAACTTTACATGACGACCCATGTACACTTGTAATATCTCGCTGAATTATTCTTAGAATGAAAAATGTTTCGAAAAAGTTTTAGAGAAAATGAAAACACATTTTATCTTCAATAATTTTTTCCCAAAATCGTGCTCTTTGTAAGAAAAGCGGAAAAATATGGTGGAGCCAGACTGACTACAGACGAAAATATAACACGACGCATGCGCTTTGCATGGTGGATAAATAAGATTAGAGACACACTTTCAGAATATGTAATACTTCTTGCTTTCCATGGCAATAATGGTTACGCGAACGCGCCTGAATATTACGTTTATACGTACATTGCCCATCTTGTTACTTTCGTATTTTTAAATAGAATTTAGTTGTTACTTAAATAAAGTTCGGTTAAATTTTTATTTTCTGTACCTAGTTGGTTTATAAATTGGGTGGGCCCTGTGCAACAATTTTTCTCTTTAAAAAATGGAAAATAAAGTTCCCTGTTGCGCCAGCTTATGACAGTAATTTTATAGACAGTACGTTCTATTCTCATTACTCTATGAATTTACAGTCCAACTTCTTCTTGGGGTGTGTGGCGCAACAGGCCAACTCGGGCCAATCTGCCTCAGTGTTGAGTTTTCTAGATCACAGACAACTAGACAAACGCACGCATGCACTCACGCGCGCGTGCGCGCGCATGCACAAACACACATGTACACCCGGTAGGACTCCTCTGAACGGGCGATCAGCTCGTCACACAGACCGCTACCTACACAGCACACAACAAACACAAGAGACGAACTTCACTGCCCTCGACGGGATTCGAACCTGCAGTCCCAGCAGTCAAGCGGCCGCAGACCTACGCCTTAGATCTCATGGCCCCCGGGATTTATATACAAACAGACCCCCGCAATTTGCGTTACGTGTGTGTGTGTGCGCGCGCGCGTGCGTGCGTGCCAGCACTTTCTATTTGCTTCGGGAATTTCTTTGCATTAAGTGCTAATTGAAAGGTGTTTATAGCCGTTATCTTTGTATTTGACATTCACAGTCGCTGGACAAGTTAATTGGCATAAAAATACACTTAGATCTGATGTTGCGTCTTAATTATCGTCTTCATTCAATACACAGTGCAATTAGCAGGTCCAGACGTCTGACATTCTCGAAGTTGCAACTTTGGAGGCACAGCTGTAGTCACTTTTATTCAATGGCCGTAATGATATTAAGTGAAGGATACAAATTTAAGGATCTCCCCTTGGTAAGGTTTCCTCCATTCACCTGTTACTTCCGTAACACCTTTTAGACAAAAATTAACCTAAACTGCATTTAACGATTCTCTTCGTGCCGTGCAGAAAAACACTCCGTCTGGATTATAAAACCAATTAACCTTTTAAATACGAAGCATGTCTGTTTTATATAAGGACTCAGTGCGTACCGCGCTGTAAACACTCTCCACTTCGGTTATAAAAACCAGTCTCTTAATGTTTTATAAGGCAAAAGTTGCTGTGTACGAAACACATAAACGCAATGTGGGCACCACGTAGAATTTTTTAATGTTAAACCTGGTCGTATGTAAAGTTACCGCTAGGCTTTAAAAGGTTAATATTTGAAAGTCTAGCGGTAACTTTATGTACCGCTAGGTTTAACATTAAAAAATTCTACGTGGTGCCCACATTGCGTTTATGTGTTTTGTATGGATCTCAGAACAAAGACCGACTTTTGCCTTATAAAACATTAGCAGACTGGGTTTTATAACCGAAGTGGAGAGTGTTTACAGCGCGGTACGCACTGAGTCCTTATATAAAACAGATACGCTTCGTCTTTAAAGGTTTAATTAACCGTGTGCAGTAATCTCATATTTCGTGATACGTGACATCCGGGATTTTGAACTTGCGTGACCACCGATTATTAGTAAAACTGATTCGACCTCTGGAGACTAGGTCCGACGAATCGGGATGAGATCACATGGCTGACGAGTCGGTCCACCCCCTACTCTAGCATCGCGCAGATCAGTGAGAGTCAAAGCCCTTCATTCTGCGGGACTGAATGCTTCCCTGACCCATAACTCCTGTGAAAATACATCCTGTAATATTCTTAAAATAAATTTTCTTGCTTCGTAAGCTTTTGAGGATATTTTTTATACTTTTTTGTACTTTTATTTCGTACGTTCTTGGAAACAGGCAGGTGGGTTGCATTGCAAATACGTTCCAGTACTCGATCTGAATAAGCTGCTCACAAAAATCTAGAACATACTGTATACAGAAATAACATCTGTTTGTTCTGAAATCCGCAGTATTTGGGAACAACCGTAACGAATCGAAACTCCATTCATGAAGAAATTAAGAGCAGATTGAAGTCGGGGAATGCTTGCTATCATTCGGTGCAGAATCTTTTGTCTTCCAGGTTGCTATCCAAAAACACAAAGATTAGGGTATACAGATCTATAATTCTACCTGTTGTTTTGTACGGGTGTGAAACGTGGTCTCTCACACTGAGGGAGGAACAAAGACTGAGGGTGTTCGAGAATAGAGTGCTGAGGAGGATATTTAGGCCTAAGAGGGACAAGGCGACAGGGGACTGGAGAAGACTACATGACGAGGAACTTAATGACGTGTACTCATCGCCAAATATTATTCGGGTAATCACATCGAGACGAGTGAGTTAGGCGGGGCATGTAGCACTTATGGGGAAAAGAGGGATGTATACAGGATTTTGGCGGGAAGACCTGAGGGAAGGCGACCACTTGAGAGATCCAGGCGTAGATGGGAGGATAATATTAAAATGGATCTTCAAGAAGTGGAATGGGACATGGAATGGATTGAGCGGGCTCAGGATAGAGACCGGTTGCGGGCACTTGTGAATGTGGTAATGAACCTCCGGGTTCCATAAAATGCGGGGAATTTCTTGGCTAGCTGAAAAACTGTTCGCTTCTCAAGAAGGCCTCTGCTCCATGGAGTTAGTTAGTTGTTCTGAAACCCACACAAAACACAAGAATTCGCTATGTTGGAGGGGGGGTCTGCTAACCATTCAGTGCGTTATTTAACTATAGATACGACATACGTAGAAAAATTGATACGCAGTGAGGTACGCGTGTTGTTGGGTTAGGTTGCACTTACAGCTTTAACAGGTTCAGCACGGCAAGATGTTAGCCTGCAGCACACTACAGCTGTTTGAGTGAGCGTGTCAATGAGGGACAAAAGAGCACATTGCTTTTTTGTTCGAGTTTCTAAAACCTTTCAACCAGGTCCACGTACGTAATGTTTACTCGCATGTCAGAAGCCAGTCATTTCAGCCTGTGGCGATGTCCACATAACTTGCTATGACGCCTGAAGGAAACCCAATTGAAAGTTTTCCTTTTAAATGCACTGTAGCCGTTTAGTGATTACAAGCCTGCGTGGCTTCCTGCATGCTGCTATACACCTGGCTCCTTATATCTGCAACAGTAACAGTCTACAATAGAACCACCAGTAAAACAATTTTAAAATAGGTGGCGTCCCTTTTATCATGTCCCCGAATACAGCAGCGTTATCGCATAGAACGCGTGCATCCGCCGGTGTATCCTGTGGCAATTGTCGTGCTTAGGGACGCGGTAAAAGGGATACTGTGTATTTTAAAGGTTAAGGCTCGTCCTTTGGATGTTAAATATTATACGTGATTTACCAAAGGTTTGAGTTGCAGTTACATCCATTCTGAACGCCTATTCCAAACATTCATCCGTCTGTCTGTCTGTCTGTCTGTCTGTCTGTCTGTCTGTACGTACGTACGTACGTACGTACCTAGGAAGAAAGTGAAGAAGGGTACAAGGGATTTTCTTGGTATTTGATACTGGTGTATTTTGGTAAAATTTGTCGACATATTCATTTTTGATTACGACAATATTGGACAATTTTACATCCTTGCATCTCGAGCATAACACGCTGGAAAATTCATTAGATAACTGAAAGAGACTGACGTCTCCAGAAATGTCGTGTTATGCTTTACGTTTTGTAATTTGTAAGGTTTGAGTTTCTCACGGCAGTGGCTATGGAGATTGAAGTATTCTTGTATGTGACGCCGTGTGGTTTTATCATTCGATAATAAAAAGTCGGAAGGAACGCGCGGCGTCCGTCTTGAGTGTACTATTCAAGACTGAACAAAGAGGCAGTACATTTCTCCGAAACACTGCGTACCAAATGACGTGACGTCACACCCCAGGAGGCAGCGTTCTGCTTTTAGTAACTTGTTCTGCTTCCCCTTTGTCTTATTTTGACCACATAAATTTTTATAAATCCAAGGTTAGGTATGGAGCTCGCGGTGGCGCAGTTGGTTGAGGAACTGCACTGCAAGCCGGCAGATCGCGGTTTCGATTCCCGATGGTGTCATTGGAATTCCTCATTGACTTAAGACTTCCGGCCGCACTATGGCCCTGGTATCGACTCAGCCTCTAACAGAAATGAGTACCAGGAATATTTTCTGGCGGTAAAGGCGACCGGTGAGTAGGGCTGACAACCTTACCGCCTTCATGTACTGATTGTCTTGAAATCTGGAAACCTCAACCTCGTGGAATCATCATGGCCTGTGCAGGCCTGTAATGGGATCGCTTTATTTTTAACCTTTTAAAGCCTAGCGGTAACTTTACATATGACCAGGTTTGAGATTAAAAAATTCTACGTGGTGCCCACATTGCGTTTATGTGTTTTGTACGAATCTCAGAACAAACAGCAACTTTTGCCTTATAAAACATTAAGAGACTGGTTTTTATAACCGAAGTGGAGAGTGTTTACAGCGCGGTACGCACTGAGTCCTTATACAAAGCAAATACGCTTCGTCTTTAAAGGGTTCATTTAGTCCCGATATATGCCTTCTTAACCAAAGGTTAAATGTACCTTCTCAGGCCAACAAAGGCCAACGCAGATTTCACTCATTGCAATAAAGGGATTCGATTTCTTAACCCTAGTCTGTACGCGGCCAAACAATGTGAGCACCTTTGGTGTTTACTCAGCTGAATGGTACAGTCACAGCTATAGTGAAATGGCACAGGAATTGAAAGGTGATGTTTGTTCAGCTGGTCCCGAAACAGTTTACTCGAACACACGGTATTACGTTCATGGCTCACAGCAATCAAGTGAAATTAGAGGTACGCTTTCCAAGCACCGTGTTTCTAAGTGTTGAAGATATATATTGATGGGGCCGGGATCAGTGAGAGTGCCCAGAAATGTGACCCACTAACGTAAGGCCATAATTACTGGTCGGACGACAGATGTGCATTGCGGCCTACCGTTAAACTGTTCTAACCGACAAGTTAAAATACACTGCGTAGAACGGTGGCGCCTAAATTTTTTGGGTCCCCCCGTAGGTCTAGCTTCTTCCAAACTTCCTGGAGTCTGGCTCCCAGATTTATGGAAAATTTGTCAACCCGTGACGTAAAGTACATTTGGATAGCTTTGTAAATTGGCACAGTCCGGATGACTTATGCTGCTAATGCCGTATTCGTCCACTGGTTTCCTTTTCTTCCTTTCTTCTTGTCATTTATTTATTTACTTTATTTATTTATTTATTTATTTATTTATTTATTTATTTATTTATATTGTTCTCTTCGTCACCGCATTCACACCGGCCCAGACCTCACCGCTCCCACTAACCAAGGGGTAGAGTAGCCGGCACGAAAATACGAACTTAGCCATTGGCGAAGGTTAGCCGTTGCCGAGGGTGACGGGGATGTAGCGGTTGGTTGCTATCAAATCCACAAGTGTAAGCCGAAGTCATTGTGGAAGTAAACAGTGCGCCTGACCCGATGTTTTCAGTGAAGACATTATTTACATCATGTGAAGCGGCATGTCGCCGGTCCCAGTGGCCGTGCGGTCTAAAGAGTGGGTCTGCAGCCGCTCGCTTGCTGGGATTTCGGTTTCGAATCCCGCCGGCGGCACGGATGTCTGTCTCTTGTGAGCGTTGTTTGTTGTAAGGTAGAGGGCTCTGCTTGGGCTGATCCCTCGTCCAGAGGAGTCCGACTGAGTGTGTTGTGTATGAGTGCGATCGTAAAGCCTCGGCAAGAAGAAGGCCCTGCCCAACCAGGGCTGTCGACCCATGAAGAAGAAGAAGAAGAAGCAGCAGCATGGCGCGAACGTTCAACACGCAGATTTGCGCCGGCTAATATCAAAGACTTGTCCTGATGTGTAGGCGGCCAGGACGTGTGTGTGACATCTGATCTCTGTATAATGCGTCAAGCTATACCTCTGCTGTCGCATAAGTTTCATGGCGTTGTGCTTGACTCAGTACGCAGATAACTAATTTATCTGTTGCCATAAGCGTCTTTATAACTGTCAGAAAGTTATGGTCCGTAGCAGGTTTCAGCAAAACAGCGGTGACGCGCAGTCTTGTGCTGTCTTTTTCAAGTTAACACAACGACGGTGCACAGACATTTTACGAGACCGGCATTTCTAGCACTGACAACTTAGTTACCTGTACTAAAATTCATATTAAGTTGACAGTCTTGCGCCACCCTCTCCCTTTCTCCCCTTAAATAAGAACTTTCACGTGGGAATTCCTACAATTGCTGGGGGGTATTTTATCGTGCCTGAAAGATCTTAGCCTTGCTATCTATAGATTAGAGATTTCCAAAGGCTTCCGCTTCATGCGGTGAATCTCAAGGCCTCTTTAACATTTTTTCTTGAGGTCATCGATGATGATGACTTGTCTTGTCACGGAAACGTAACGCTTTCTTGCCTGCGGTACCATTTCATAACACGTGGTTAAAGATGATGCTGTGTTAGGCACGTTGGCCCACAGTGGGGGAACAGAGAAACAGGTCTTTAAGGAATACAGGGTGAGTAGGAAGTCCCTCTGAACCAGTGGAGTATGGGTCGAGTTATGATATGATATTTACTAACTGCAACTGGGTTTCCACCCGGTGGCAGTGGTCTGTACACTGTACACAAATATGCACATAAGGAGAAACAATACACAAAGCAATACAAACACACAGAACACACAAAGAGGAAGGCAAAACCTGCAAGGAATAAAACAATCATAGAACGAAAAATAAAAACATAAAACAAGGAACTAAACATAACAAAGAACGAAAAGGCAAAAAGCAAGTAATTCATACAGACATAAAGCAAGTAATTCATGTACACATGTTGAAGTCACAGTGAACGTGCAGTGCTGACGATTACAATAAGTGTCGTAAGTGACACCAGAGTCACATGACAGAGGCTACTTATGTCACCTAATTTGTTTTGTGAATGGGAATTTCCCATTTCCCGCGCAGCACAGCACAGCGCCCTTCTTGCAGAGGTGCGCGAGGAATTTTCGCTCACTGTGTATAATGTGAGGGTGTGGCCTGAAGAAATCCGCGTCTGGGCAGAGATCAATCTGAACGAGATGGGATACCTGTCCATTTTGTGACAAGTTCTATTATTTCCTAAAGATATTCTTACTCAGTAGGTACGCGTAGCTCTTCTGGGGGGTAAGACAGCCGGAAAGTGAATCTGAGGATTCATGTTTATCTGCAGCCACACAATATGAATTTACTTACTGACGGCCTCGTTCAAAAAAGCTGCAAAGCGTAAAATGTATATTCTTATAGCGCTGAGGTTAAGAATATGTGAACCCATACCTCCACGAAACCAAAATTAAGGTGGTTAAACTCTATTGAGAATGATCTGAAATCGATGGGTGTTAAGAGATGGAGGAAGAAAGTAGAAGACAGATCTGTCTGGGCTATCATTCTGAAGGCGGCACTGGTTAAAGTATAAGGACCGTATGCAGAAGAAGAAGAAGAAGAAGAAGAAGAAGAAGAAGAAATGCCTCCATGGCCCACATACATCTTTATGATCTGATACCTAAAGGCGCAGGGATAACTTTACTTTCCATAAAGTATCGTACAAACGAATTTTCATTTTATAGAAAATTGATACATTTTCGATTTGATCTGTGAAAAGTGACAGTGGAACACGTAAATGTGCTTAATTTCGTTGCGAATTTAATGTTTCCTTTTATGACGGAAGTTACGTCGCGAAGGTGGTTGGTATTCGGAAGCGCTTATATCCATCCAGCCTGCTGGCAAATTGCCGATTTGTTGAATATCAATGCATTGGTAAACATATGCAACATTACCACTGCCTCGTTCTGTGGGATGTAAACCGGATGTTTGGTGAACATACTTGTGGTTCGGAAGGTGCAAGTGGCAAACCTGTGAGTTGTCTGTCTCTTATGTCGTCACACCTCAAGGAAGTCAGACAACGGATGCTGAGGAAAAGTGAAAACAACTCGGAGATATCTTTGGTTGTGGCCACATTACAACAGTCACGAACAGCACACTTGTATACAATCTTCGAAAGAAACATGGTTTTACTCTCGGGTTATTTAAAGATGTTGTCACAACATCGCAGTTTTTAACTGTCGAATAAGATGGAAAGATAATGATGTAAATGTTTTGAAATCTGTGCAGACGGAGATGCGTCGTATTGCAATGTGTTGTATTGCATTTTGCCTGCAGTAACTGATGTGATACAAGAAATATTGAGGTCAGTTTCTTCCGCTCCCAGAACACTGCTCTGAACTTCCTGAGTATGAAATATGAGTGTTAAATAATTCGCTGCTGCCTCCGAATTTACTCCTTTGAATTCAAAAGCACCAACGTTTCTGGGTGAAGAACGCAAACTGTTCTGCATATCTTTAGGCGACTCTCTTCGTTTTACTGTTGTTTAGGTATTAATAATGAAGATGAAAACGCATTAAAGAGAAACCTACCTTGAACGGAATCTGAGCATAAAGGAAACTTGTGCTTAGAAGGAAACTTTCACAGTCCCAAGGATCTGTACTCCCGAGAATCCAAATTTAAAATACCTGCATGAAACGAAACCTGCCTGCAAAGGAAAAGACTTTTGTGTTTTCCGGTTCCGTTATACGCAAGTATCACCCTATTGGTATATCATCATCATCATCATCATCATCATCATCATCATCATCATCATTGTCACTATCGTCTTTGTAGCAAGTGCCTTACGGTAAATATTTACAAAATTTCATAGGTGTGTATAAAATTTTTTATAAAATACGCTGAATTGACGCTATGTAAAGTACATTTGGGCGTAACTGTACTGGAATGTTGGTACGTGTAAGTGCTGGCTTTTACCTGTCTCCTCCCATTGTGTTAATACGCAGTAAAGTCATAGGCATAGCAGGCGAACATCGCACTTGTGTTTAACCAACAGATACAGCGTTCGGCTTGATGGTGTCTTTGTGAAGCCGAAACATGTAGCTGTTGGTGCGACTGTTATATTATCAGTTTCTTGCGTTTAGGAGTTTGCTATATATGTCACAAGTCTGTTATAACTGCTATTTTCAGCATAAGTGCGATAGTGCTTTGGTGAAAAGTTTTAAGTTTTATTCAATCTTTGGTCTTCCGGCTTGTGACGCCGTGTAGTCGTGTCGGTATGTACCAAAATTTCTCCAAACCAGCAGGCTACACCTAAGGTGCGCCAGTAGTTCCGTGTGCTGCTTATTGCTAGGCAGGTTATTTTGTGTGGTTCTAATGAAACTGATGTCCGCCTGATTTTACAGCATCATTTGCTTACAAGTATTTCTGCTTGTATTATTACGATATTACCCTTTTAAAGCCTAGCGGTAACTTTACATACCACCAGGTTTCACATTAAAAAAATTCTACGTGGTGCCCACATTGCGTTTATGTGTTTTGTACGGATCTCAGAACAAACAGCAACTTTTGCCTTATAAAACATTAAGAGATCGGTTTTTATAACCGAAGTGGAGAGTGTTTACAGCGCGGTAAGCACTGAGTCCTTATACAAAACAGATACGCTTCGTCTTTAAAGGGTTGATACATTCGAACCCGGTTATAACGAAATCGCTCAATACGACACCCCGTTTATAGCGTCAGATACCAGTTAATTTCTCGCTGTTAACCATAATCCCCGGTTATAACAACCCTCTTTTATAACAACACAAAATATTCAGTCCCTTTGATGACGTTATAACGAAGTTCGGCTGTATTTTATGGGAATCGGCTTTAAGACCGAGGAATCGTGGTTCGATATTCGACAACAGCAAGAGGTTTTTCTCTCCCCCAAGGCAACCAGAACGGTTCTGGTTCCCACCCAGTCTTCTCTCCAGGCGGTACCACGGGGTCTTTCCCAGCGTGTGCAGCAGACGTAGCGTGAAGCTGATCACTCATCTGCTCTAACTACGAAATTAAGGAAATGAGTGGAGCTGTACTTCATCTCCCCCCATATACATTCACAGCCTGTTGCTGAGGTACAGGGACGACTGTAACTTGACCTGCTAGTGTTTGATGCAGTAACACGTACATTACGGCGTGGCGCTGAACTGGCATGCTGCTGTGTAAGACGTGCGGTTCTTCCTCAGCACCTAGCGCGCGTCATTCCGTAGTGACAGCCTTGCCGTGTTCTCACATAAGAGCAAGGTTATCCACTGACCGCATATATAACGGGATGTCAACGTCATCGCGCGCAGCGGGAACGCTGTGAAGGTCGTAGCTCAGCTGTAATGATGTACTGACGGGTATAAAATGAAATTATCCTGTATGTTGCTGCCCTCGCATTCGCGAGGTTCTTCGAGCGCTCGCGTTTTGTGAAGTTTGCTTAACCTCTACTTGCCGGAGATGTCTTTTTCTACGATTTTGGCTTTGTCTATATCTCGTAGTCCCTAATACGGTCTAGCTCAACCCGTGGCTCGCGAGCAAAATTGTGCCCGTAACACAGCGTTACCTTACCCGCGGGAATATTTGAAATGAGAAAAAGGTTTTTTAACCATTTGCATGGAAACCTGAGACTAACTAACTAACTAACTAACTAACTAACTAACTAACTAACTAACTAACTGCATGGAGCAGAAGCCTTCTTGAGAAGCTAACAGTTTCTCAGCTAGTCAAGAAATTCCCCGCATTTTATGGAACCCGAAGGTTCATTACCGCATTCACAACAGCCCGCCACCTGTCCCTATTCTCAGCCAGCTCAATCCAGTCCATGCCCCCCATCCCACTGCTTGAAGATCCATTTTGATATTATCCTTTCATCTGCGCCTGGGTCTCCCAAGTGGTCGCCTTCCCTCAGGTCTCCCCACCAAAATCCTGTATACACCTCTCTTTTCCCCCATACTTGCTACATGTCCCGCCCATCTCATTCTTCTCGATTTGATTACCCGAATAATATTTGGTGACGAGTACAGGTCATTGAGTCCCTCGTTATGTGGCCTTCTCCACTCCCCTGTCGCCTCGTCCCTCTTAGGCCCAAATATCCTCCTCAGCACCCTATTCTCGAACACCCTCAACCTTTGTTTCTCCCTCAGTGTGAGAGACCACGTTTCACACCCATACAAAACAACAGGCAAAACTACAGTTCTGTGTACACTAACCTTTGTGTTTGTGGATAGCAACCTGGAAGACAAAAGATTCTGCACCGAATGATAGCAAGCATCCCCCGACTCCAGTCTGCTGTTAATTTCTTCATGAATGGAGGTTAACCTGAGACAGTATGCCGAAACAATTTTGAAAACTTGTGACCTGTGAAAGAGCGATACCATAGCCCTGGGTGTGAATTGCATTTTTTTTTATTTTTTATTTTATTATCTTTATGTTTCTATTGCGTATGATGTATAGAGTAATACGGTGATAAAATTATATGTGTACTTATTCATTCTTTATTCTGTATATTGAATTTCATGTTGCCCGCATGGAAACCATACTTTTGCGCAGTTGCCCACACCACATAAAAGGCTGAACAGGCCTGTTATAAACCGTTCCAACAGCGAAGTACAGCTGTGTGTATTGTGGTGGGCCGGTGTTTAAAATTTTAATATTGTGTTGTGCTTTGTGATGCTGTGCAATATACAGGTGATAAAAAGTGTTTCTGACAAACTTGGTAGTTCTGTCTGCAGGACGAAAGGTAAAGATAAAGGTAAAAGTAAACTAAAACTGGCCCTGAGCAAACCGTAAAGGGGTTTAACCCTTTAAAGACGAAGCGTGTCTCTTTTATATAAGGACTCAGTGCGTACCGCGCTGTAAACACTCTCCACTTCGGTTATAAGAACCAATCTCTTAATGTTTTATAAGGCAAAAGTTGCTGTTTGTTCCGAGATCCGTACAAAACACATAAACGCAATGTGGGCACCACGTAGAATTTTTTAATGTTAAACCTGGTGGGATGTAAAGTTACCGCTAGGCTTTAAAGGGTTAAGCAATAGGAGTTAAAACTCCATTTATTCTTCACCTCGGCATTAATCGAAATTGAGTGGTCAGTGTCACGCTTCGGCCGCTTTGACCCAAGGAAAACATCTGGGTACCATGGATAGGAAGCTCAGTGAATCCCAGAGTCAGTGTGGACATTTTGGAGAAGAGAAAGTCTCTGCTCCTAACTGTATTGGAACCGCGGATCGTCTGACCCGTAGCTAGCACCGGATCCCCATTATTAAGGTAGAATTGCAAGACGTTATAAACCCGATAACAGCATAAACCTTCACCAACAACACTCACGCTAACTATAGCCTTTACTGTGCGGTCTTTTGCTTAGGGGTGGACAAACGTAATTCCACGTCACAGGGCCATCACCAATGCCACTCGCCTTTTTTACACCAACAGCAATATGCGTATGGGTTGCTTACATATTAAAAAACATTGATTCATACACATACACACATAAACTGTTTTAAATTCTTAAACCCCACTATATTAATATTTTACAACAATTTATACCGTTCATAACTGGATATCCCGTGGAGTCTGCCCTACCGCTATTAACCTTTTAAAGCCTAGGGGTAACTTTACATACGACCAGGTTTAATATTAAAAAATTCTACGTGGTGCCCACATTGCGTTTATGTGTTTTGTACGGGTCTCAGAACAAACAGCAACTTTTACCTTATAAAACATTAAGAGATTGGTCTTTATAACCGAAGTTGAGAGTGTTTACAGCGCGGTAAGCACTGAGTCCTTATATAAAACAGATAAGCTTCGTCTCTAAGGGTTAAAACTTTATGCGGAAATTTCGATGTTTCTTTTCCCATATTCCCTTTCGTGTTTCCTTACCTCCTTTGCTTTGTTGCAATGAACATTATAATATAAACACGTAAGAAATGTGGCCGGATTTCGAAAACAATACAACAGTGTTTCGGTGACGTCACGGCCCGCATGCATTAACAGTCGCTCACGGTAACAGGAGGAGACTCGAAGAGCTGCCCGCTGTACTCATTCCATATTATTTATAACTGATTAATTACACTGATAGGGGGCCAGAATGCAGTAAGTAAAGTCATGCTTTTGATGCTATCCAAAGCGAATGCCTTGAGCTACATGCCTTATTTTGTGTTTAGACTGGAATAAATTGTGTAACACTGGCAGCAGGAGTGTAATTGTTAATGTAAATGGTATTACCATTGTCTACTGTTACACTCACTTCTACAGAGCGTCTACATTGGCAATGGGACAGGTCTGTCTTCCATTTTCCGTCAGTATCTTTCTACTAAGGATCCAACTTTATTGAAACCCCAACTAGTGACACTCAACATTTAGCTGGCGAGGGGAAGAGAATAGAAGACGACATTTTAACGCCTCACGCAGTCAAAAAAATAGGGTAAATTATTAGTATTTGTAGTACAGTAGAATCCAAATAAAATTATTACATATTTATACATAAAATGAGATAATAATAGTACAATAATGATAAGTGGGACACTGAGTAAACTTCGCCGGTCCGTTCCTCATATTTCGCAGTCTCTGTCCAGACTCTGTAATCACCAATCTACACATCTTCCTATCCCTCTCCTATTCCATCTTCTTAGTGACTCTTTGATGGCTGTTTTACTCCTATAGACATGTTTTCCCATAGCAGGAATATCAAAATCTTTCTACGCATTTTAAGGCATATTATTTTTGACTTGGAAAACACCATGATATTTAGTTCCGTAACGGAATTTTACGGTACAGCGGGACGGAATACTTTAAAAGTCACAAAACCTCTTCTGACTCTGGAAGAATAAGGTGAATGAGATCCCTACCTTCCGCCAAATTTCCATACTCATTCGTTCATCTACCATCAACGCCATGTGATCTTAGCAATTTGTAACGTCTTAAAACAAAACACTTTTCCCTTTTTCTCTTACAGGTGAATGTGCGAACTGTGTGGACGAAGGTGTGGGACTGGCTGGGAACAGGTGGACAATGCCATTACTAAAACTGGGAGAAAAGCGTTATTACCTCGGTATCTTCTTCAAGGTAAAAAACAAACCTGAGATTATTACATTAGGCTTCGAATATCTTACCAATTTTATAAAACAAAAAAGAAACTCTATTTTCGTCAACACATTAAAAACTTCACTCTTTATGATCCTTCTTTCGCGAGTAGCTGTACTTCCGATCCTGAGGTAGCGGGGTTTGGTGTTTCGGAACTGCGACTTTGTACATTTTCATTCTGTAGCTGTTGGGTTAATTTATTCAGTTCCAGAAGTGACTAGTTCAAGCCTTAAAAGGGCACTATGTATATATCCTAGCAAATATTTCGTGTGTTTCTCTGAAGTTGCCTCAAAATTTTCAGCGCAGTAATTACATCTTCCATTCCGCTTTGCTGTTCTCATTGCCCTGTCTTTCGATTCAACGTTAACAATATACGCTGCCGATATATATTTTGATTAAATGAAAACGCGCTAATTTGACTTCCATAATGTGTTTGCTTTCGAAAACTGCGCTTTTTTAGGCTAACCTTTAACAAGCCGATGTTAGTCTGAATAGTGTTGGTGAATTCTGTTCGTGTCTCCAAGAAGACACACCACATCACCATTATAAATATCTGTTGATGGTACTCTTTATGAAGACCCCATCGGTTGATTTGAAAAACCAATTAAACCCACGAAGACATCTTTGAGTTACATGTCAAGGCATTTGCGCATTATAGCAGATAGCACGCGTGTTTTGTACTGATTGACAGCGTAAGACAGATGAATGGACCATGAAGATGTCATTGTGGGTATGCTCCCTAATGCCACTTGAGTGCGCCTTCTGTCACTGCAGCGCGAACAGACCAGTTTAGGTAAATGTGGAAACTTGTGGCGTTGTATAAATTCCTATGCCGAGATACCCTAGTTAACCCTTTAAAGACGAAGTGTATCTGTTTTATATAAGGACTCAGTGCGTACCGCGCTGTAAACACTCTGCACTTCGGTTATAAAAACCAGTCTCTTAATGTTTTTTAAGGCAAAAGTTGCTGTTTGTTCTGAGATCCGTACAGAACACATAAAAGCAATGTGGGCACCACGTAGAATTTCTTAATGTTAAACCTGGTCGTATGTAAAGTTACTGCTAGGCTTTAAAAGGTTAATATGGCTACAGTTTGGACTATCCTTGTTTCGAGTATCTGTAGCTTCTAGAACAGTTCCTCTTCCAAAACACACGTACTGGCTCTGGGGCCCACACAGCCACTTTTTAAATTGTTAATAAGGTTCTTTCTCGCGGGTGAAGCGGCCGGAGGGTCAATTTGACCACTCACCTCCGTATAGTGCCGAAGTTAGAAATGAGTGGAGCTGTAACTCTACTCCCTATATATGCCTACACGGCGTGGACAGAGGAAACATTTTACTTTAGCATGATAAGACCGGGACAAAGGCCTTGGGGAACACGTTGAAGGAAAGGAATCGCAGTCGGATACAACGTGTCTTTAGATTTAGCACCTTTGAAGACTCACTTTCATTTAATTACATAGAAACTTTCGGTTCATACCTCACAAAGAACACAGGATGTCTTCGTGTCATTAATAACAACAAAACGTCAAGAAAGGTTGATTGAATTTTTCACGGCTTGTATGAACCTGACCCCGCCCTAGGCCACCAAAGATCCTTGTAACATCGGTAATGAGTTTTGTCTGTGGAACAATGGAGTGTTTTCAGAAAGGAAATATTTGAGGAAGAGCACAGGCAAAAAGGTGCTGTCTCACCGGCAGGAAAAGTTAGTGGTGCTGATCACTACAATTAATGTTTTATGATCGTATAAACAGCAGATCACGTCCGGAGAAAACTCTTCCCTTTTTCCCCCTGCTGCAAATCGCTATAAAAAGGTTACATTAATAGAAAGATGTCAAGTAATCGCTGTCATTGTTCCAGGAGAACGTCGCGTAAGTTTCGAATAAAAAGACTAATTTAAATCTTCACTTTCATTTTTAATTAATGCGAGTGAAAGTAAAAATTAATCACACGTAAATTGATGCTTTCTTTGTCCAGTCTAGTGATTGAAATTACGAAAACGAAATATATTTGCATCTTATGAGACCTGATGTTTTCACCGCGGTGAATAAAAACGTTACTGTCCTCTGGGACGTGAAGCCGTGTAGTACGTTCAATAGCCACCCATGTTTTGGAGAACCTCTTTCTTTCCTTATACGGATAGACGAGTGAGCTCTGTTGTCCCGAAGACGTAGGCAGCAAGTATTCCCGAAACGTCGATACTTTCACCCAATGTACTCAATGCTCATAATTTCCTCGTCGCCATATAATATCTTCACCTCTGAAACATTCGCCCTCAGTAAGTGAACCGAGCGAACTACTCAACATCTCAACACAGCCGATAGCAAAATCCAGCACATTCCCTATCCATTGGATACGATCCTTATCGACTTCGATCCATTTACCCTTACAGCTTGCGTCTATAGAATCTACAGTACCTTGCTAGCAACGTCCAGGTCTACAGAATGAATGTTTCCAAAGTTTTCCAAACCAAAATTCTGTAGCATTTTGAGCAGCTCGTCTTAGCCCCACAAACTGCGTATTCTTGAAAGTACCAGGTGACATTTCCATTTTCTATGTTATTCTTGTTAACAATGTTTTCCTGACCGCATTGTGTTTGGCACTCACAATTTACATTTTCTCTAAAAGTAGATAACCATACTTCATGCCCCTACTTAAATTCTAACAGCACTCATCAACATTCGTGGAATTGGTTGAGAAAACCATTGCTTTCAAAGTAAATAATAACAACAGCGTCCAAAATTTGAAGAATACCGTCTGTTAAAATGTGGCATCCAATAGTATGGTAGAAATTTATCGATGTTTCAGAGTAACATATTGCCTCAATCTTCAAAGAAGTCTAAGGCAGTAAGTTACTGCGAAAGGTAGTAAATTTTTGGCACGATACGTGTTGTCGCATTCCAAAAGTTAATATTTTTTAAAGTTACTTATGCGCAAACCTCAAATCTCACATTTGAAGAATTTAGTTCGTTCGTTAGTTCTTTAAATAAATTAAATCATTTGTTGTGTAAAAATTCTCAATTTTGTTAAGTTGTTTTATTAAACATTTCACTGACGATGTCTACTCTTCTGGCTGCATCATGTTAGTCCAGGTTAGACAGCAGCTCCATTTAGTCAAGCCAGGGACGAAGAACTCACTGTTTGTCCCATTACGGAACTGGAAAAGGCTTAAATTTTATGCTTAAACATAAAATAGAAGCGATGGATAAATTTTAACACATTTGTCAGTGCAATTAATTTGTCATCCCTTGGTATTTAGCTGTTGCGTGTGCCCTTTCAGCCGATTCCAGTGGACGCGCGGCCTAAGACGTGGGTATGTTGCTGCTCGCTTGATGGGATTGCGGGTTCGAATCCGGCAGGTGTCTTGGATGTCTGTCTCTTGTGAGTGTTGTGTGTTGTCAAGTATAGGTCGCTGAGACGGGCTGATCACCTGTCCACAGAAGTCCTACCGAGCGTGGTGTGTCTGAGTGTGATTATGAAGCCTCGATTATAAGGAGGCCCACTAGGGGCTGTTGCTCAATAGAGAAATATGTGATCTTTCATGCTTCATGTTTCATACCTCAGTCCCCTGGCCTGCGGTTGTCTCTCGTGGCCTGTCTGAAGATGTAACCAGTACAAAAAACTTTAAATACCAACAAATGCACAAAGAGTTTATTCTCGTCAATTATAACTCACTCCTACATGTTTCGACCCTGCTGGGTCATCTTCAGGGAGAAACCTTGTGCTGTTGACTGTGCACTGTGCAGTGCACAGCCAACAGCACATTCTCGCTAAACTGTATAGTGCAACATAGTGTAACGACAACGGAAGGTTTCTCCCTGAAGATGACCCAACAGGGTCGAAACATGTAGGAGTGAGTTATAATTGACGAGAATAAACTCTTTGTGCATNGTAAACTGAAGGTTCAGTGTCGTTTTACATACAAAAACTTTAAACACCAACAAATGCACAAAGAGTTTATTCCCGTCAATTATAACTCACTCCTACATGTTTCGACCCTGCTGGGTCATCTTCAGGGAGAAACCTTGTGCTGTTGACTGTGCACTGTGCAGTGCACAGCCAACAGCACATTCTCGCTAAACTGTATAGTGCAACATAGTGTAACGACAACGGAAGGTTTCTCCCTGAAGATGACCCAACAGGGTCGAAACATGTAGGAGTGAGTTATAATTGACGAGAATAAACTCTTTGTGCATTTGTTTGTATTTAAAGTTTTTTGTATAATATAGTGCACGGACATGGAACACATTAAAAATGTAACCAGTAGTCTCTGTGGTCTTGTTTCAGTTCCAAATTGAGGAAGCGCTGGACAGCCTCTTTATTGTATCCGTGTACACGTATTGCAGGACTGAAGTTAGAAGTTTTAAAAATGCTGGACATAAGCACAGCACTGAAGCCTTTCTGTGGAAATGTTTGCTCCCCTCTCTTGTTTAAGACTACAGAAATTTTCATCTCCGGAAGCCGCTTCTGTGAAGAAGCCATACAATTATCTCTACTGTATAGCTTTCATACGGGCGTGCTGGTGAAACACCCCCGCCCCCCCTCCCCCACACGTACACACATACACACAGTCTGCGATCATGTCTATGTCATCTTCTGTGTCATTTAGATCATCTTTATCATCGTATTACATCACAGAATTAGGCAAATAATTGTTTTCATGGATGTGACACGGTGTAATTTGGTAGTAATTTACGTAATTTTCGGAAAATCTACGGCTTCAATTTGTGTTGAAGATAGAGGCAGGAGGTTAGTCCGAAAGGTTAGTAAATTTTTACTAGACTATACGGTGTCACATTCCAGAATACGTTCTTCACATTCAGCGCTATGAAGCTGTAGCCTCTATAGGCCACATTGTCAGCGACTTATTTGCGTCTGTATAGAATCCGAACTGTAAACCAGTGCATGAAAGGTGGTAACATTACTGGTAACAGGTAGGCCACACAATGTAGTGTGTAAATATTGGCGGTAAAACTGCAAGACCCAAGCTTGAAATTCATAAGGCATTAGACATGAAGAATATTCACACTATAAAAGTGCGAATAGAATTAGACTAGCGAAAGAACTTCTAATGCTGAATGAATGTTATTAGTCCTTAGCATAGTTAATTCGCAGGTGCACTAATACCGGACGCCAAGTGGCCCGGACGACAAAATTTTGTACAGTAGCACCTGATATTTGTGGGCCCTCAGTATAGGCAACTTGACTTATATCAATCTCCTGGCTTCTAGAATTTTGAGATGGCTTCTAGATTTTGTGAAATATCTCTCCACCACAGATTTAACTTAAGAATGCTGTCAGTAATTTAAGTTATTTAGCGTAGAAAGATTGGGTGATTGTCAATAATGAATTGGAGGTGATTTGAAAGGAAGAATAAAATTTTTTTTCCTTTGCTGTGGCGCAACATCCCGACTGGGACCTAGGCCGCCTCATTGTTGATGTTCCTAGATCACACAATTAGACACACACACAGCCGGTAGGACTCCTCTGAACGAGTGATCAGCCCGACGCAGAGATCTCTACCTGACAAAACACAACGCTCACAACAGACAGACATCCATGCCCCCGGAGGGATTCGAATCCGCAATCCCAGGAAGCGAGCGGTCGCAGACCCACGCCTTAGACCGCGCAGCCACTGAGATCGGCATGAGTATAATCTAAGCTAATATAATTCCAATAGGCTTACGGGACTCAGAAAACCTACGAAAATTATCAGCGAGGCTAATCCATGTCCCAGGCGAGGTTCAAAAGCGGCACCTGCTCAGAAGCCTTGCTGCTAGTGTTAGTTTGTACGGTAGACTTTGTCTTCAGTCATTAGCTAATTAATTTGTTAGACCGGCAAGCAAGACGCTGTTACTTCAACCACTTAATTAATGTCACATTTCCTCTGTCAGTCAGTCCATTATCCTATGTCGCACTCCCGGCCAGCTGAGATATCAGTCCAGATCTGTTGTGTCCACTACTAAACTAACTAACTAACTAACTAACTAACTAACTAACTAACTAACTAACTAACTAACTCCATGGAGCAGAGGCCTTCTTGAGAAGCTAACAGTTTCTCAGCTAGTCAAGAAATTCTCCGCATTTTATGGAACCCGGAGGTTCGTTACCGCATTCACAACAGCCCGCCACCTGTCCCTATCCTGAGCCAGCTCATTCCAGTCCATGCCCCCCATCCCACTTCTTGAAGATCCATTTTTAATATTAGCCTCCCCTCTACGCCTGGGTCTCCCAAGTGGTCGCCTTCCCTCAGGCCCCCCCACCAAAATCCTGTATGCACCTCTCCTTTCCCCCATACGTACTACATGCCCCGCCCATCTCATTCTTCTCGATTTGATTACCCAAATAATATTTGGTGATGAGTACAGGTCATTAAGTTCCTCGTTATGTAATCTTCTCCACTCCCCTGTCGCCTCGTCCCTTTTAGGCCCAAATATGCTCCTCAGCACCCTATTCTCGAACACCCTCAGTGTTTTTTCTTCCCTCAATGTGAGAGACCACGTTTCACACCCATACAAAAAACAGGTAAATTTATAGTTCTGTATACCCTCGTGTCCACTACTGCAAACCAAAAAGTATCACACGTGTTGACCACTGTAAGAAGGAGCTGTTGTCTTCTCCAAGTCCGCGCGAATCTGTACGACGTACAGGCAAGGCACAGCCAAATTATAAGTCATTATTGCAGTTCGCGAGTTCAAACGTCTCACTAAATTAAATATCAGTCTATTAAGATTCAAATAATTGTAGGATCTTGCGGCGTGTCAGTTGGCAAATCGTTCTCAATATTTCGAATACGCAAAGATCCTTGAAACCTTTACATCGCCATTACACTTTAAATGTTATATTTTACTAACCACTAAAAAAATAATGCAGATTTCATGTGAAACAGAATCATAATACTTTGGATGGCTAAAATGAATATTTGCTTAACTCAGTTACATATTAGTTAATGAAAATCAAAGGCACTGACAACAAGTAACAAACATTAAAAGAAGAGGCGTTTGAATTAACGTGTTTTAGAGTGACGGAATGTCTGTCCTAATAGAGATGAACAAATACGTAAACTCTAACACTGCAGGTACCTGATCGGATCGTATCCATTTCTTTTCTCAACCAGGTTTACTTTCTTCCCTGGATTATCTTTTGTTGTTCCTTAGCAAACAAGAGGATACTGCCTTAAAATACACTACGATCATTTCCTTAAAATTCCTAAAAAACTCTTCCTGCAAGATACTCTTGCTAATTAATTTGACGCTTTTATCAAATAATTTGGTAGTAAGGGTAAAGGTAAAGGTACAGGTAAAGGTAAATTTCACGCAAGAAAAGGGCATGAAGGCCCAGATGGGGAGTACAGGTATAGCCGTACTCTTTCTTTGACCTCGGCACTAGATGCGGGTGGGTGGTAAACACCGCGCCCCGGCGGCTTTGCTCTCCGGGAAAGATACACGGTACCCCCTGCACAGGAGGATGGGTGGGCCCCAGGGCCGGTGTGGACGGGTGCAGAAAATCTCTACCGCACCTGGATTCGATCCCCGGACCGTCCAACCTGTAGCGAGTAGCTATATGAAAGAAGTACACTTCTTGGCAGCAGCCCACACTACAGCACCGTCTGATGTGTTGCCTATGTTTCAGGCGAACTGGTACAGAGCTGCGCAGTATTGTCGCTATCATGGAATGCATCTGGCGAGTATCAACAGCCAAGAGGAGAACGATAAGCTGGAGAAGCACATCAGAGACTTCGGTACGAATTAATTTGGCACACTTACAGTAAACGCTTGGAAGGTACAGAAGTAACTTTTGACAACCTGCCTATTTTCAGTTGCAGTAAGTGTTAAGGTGTCGGCTGATAGGTATGACTCAATAATATTTTCAATTGCCAGTTTTCCTTTCGTGTTCCTTGCGGGTGAATGAAGAAGATAAGTTGTAAATGATTGAAAACAGAATGCGTAAAAAGTGTTAGACCTGAAAGGGATGAATATTTGAGGCATTAAAATATAAACAGTGAGGAACTTAATTATTTGCTGCTGGGATGGTGACACTGTTGGAAATTTAAATTGGATGCATAAATAATAATCGCATACCGAATTTTAGTCAGAAATTCTTCTGTAAAGTGGTCACTCCTAAAGGCTTGCGATGTTTCGTTTACTGATCATCGTCAATTGCTAGTATTACGTTGTTTTACGTTCTATAGATAAATCTTACCTCAAATTCAGTGTCATTCGGAAGGTCTATTGTGTACAAAGTTTCGGTAGTTTAAGCTAGTCCTGTGGCAGCAGATTCAGTATAGATCTCGTCTCACAATTTCGCACTGCCGCCATAGTGGTGTCATTAATGGTAGGAAATTAAAAAATATATAGGTGTGAAAGTAACAACCATTCCCCCTGCATACCACTATTTCCAACGGATCTTGTGAATTCTATCATGGTCCTGTGTAGAACTAGATCTACGTTTTGCCTGGTGGCCTTTTTCCTGACAACGCTGGGATCACTAATGTAAAAGTATCTCCCACAGCGGAACGTAGCTTGTCTTTTTTGTTTTTTAATTAACGCTTTAAAGACGAAGCATATCTGTTTTATATAAGGACTCAGTGCCTACCGCGCTGTAAACACTCTCCACTTCGGTTATAAAAACCAATATCTTAATGCTTTATAAGGCAAAAGTTGCTGTTTGTTCTGAGATCCGTACAAAACACATAAACGCAATGTGGGCACCACGTAGAATTTTTTCATGTTAAACCTGGTCGTACGTAAAGTTACCGCTAGGCTTTCAAAGGTTAAGCTTTCATTTGATAAATTCCCCTGGCCTCTGATAAAGAAACGCTAACTAACTGACCACGATTTTCTTTTTAAATACGAATGTGATTGTTATATTTGTATAAACATTACTGTAATATTGAATATTATTGATTTGTCTCTAAGCAGGACTGGGTCACGAACACTTCTGGACATCGGGTACGGACCAAGCTGAAGAGGGCGTGTTTTTCTGGATGTCAACTGGCCGTCCGGTTACATTCACGAACTGGAATACGGGAGAACCAAACAACTTCCGGTACGAGAACGGAGAAGAAGAGCATTGTCTGGAACTGTGGAACCGCGATGGCAAAGGCCTCAAGTGGAACGACACTCCCTGTTCCTTTGAGACATTCTTCGTGTGTGAAGTGCCGTGATTTTAGTGGCACTATCTGAACGGACACAGCACTTTTAACAGCCACGGGATTGCAGGCCAGTTCGCAGGAACGTGTTCGAGTACTTGTTGCTCTGAGTGAGGTGTTTATGCGTAGACATACCACAGACATCGGAGGAGACGCGTTGCTGGAGCCTTGATTGGCGGTTTTTGAAACCGGCTTTCTCATGTAGAGAAAAATTACATTGGTGTTATTTAGAATGAAGTGGCGTCTAGAACTCTTTTACGTCTAAAAATTCTTACTTCAAATTTATATAAGGACTCAGTGCGTACCGCGCTGTAAACACTCTCCACTTCGGTTATAAAAACCAATCTGTTAATGTTTTATAAGGCAAAAGTTGCTGTTTGTTCTGAGATCCATACAAAACACATAAACGCAATGTGGGCACCACGTAGAATTTTTTAATGTTAAACCTGGTGGTATGTAAAGTTACCGCTAGGCTTTAAAAGGTTAAAGACAATGATTTTGGACTTTTATAACTTAAGCAAGGAAATTTAATACTGACACACAACTACATTGTCATTCCAAATTAAAAGAGTAGTAGCTTTGAATTTGTTAAACGTAAGCGAAAGAATTTCGAGTTCACATGCAGTTGAGCTGTTATGATGAAAGAATATAAATGTACGGTAGAAGTAAGTTACAGAATTTCGAATCCGTACAAAATTAACCTCCTTACTGGAAAGTAAATGCGCCCTACTTTGGAAGCTTTAATAAAAACGACACAGACAGCTTTAAATTCACACATATCAAATAAATTAATGTTACGCCAAATAAAATGAATTAAGTTACGGAGGTTTAGGTAAATAATATCCTACAAGCTTTCATATTAATGTACAATTAATTTCGTAAACGAAATTAAGGTATTTAGAAATTATTTAAAACTTCTGTACTGTCAATTATTGGTCGATGTATGAAGTTCATCCTTTGAGTGTTTCAAGGAAATTGCTTCGAAGTAATTACTTTCACTGACAGTGCAAGGGTGCTCTTAAGTGTGATATTAATGCTGCTGTACTCAGGATACAGGTCGAACTAAAGGCAATCCCTGGCAACAAGAGTAAGAATTAAATGCAGCACGCTTTCGTACTGTTAGGGTGGGGGGGGGGGGGGCGGGGAGATTTTCTTGAAAGGATAAAAGCCTATCCAAATTCACGAATATGTACGTATACTATACGTACATGTGCACCAAGTACCTACTTTAAAATGAAAAATACACTTTTAAAAATATGGTGAAACATCACGCTTTTTTCTGTTTAAATTGTGTCAGTGTGCTAATTCAAAGAAAATGTTTGTTTACTTAAAATTATAACACTGATCACAACATATTTCACATGTTAAATATATCAAGATACGTGTTAACAAAATTTAGAGAAATTATGATTTTGTGAAAAAAATTTGATCTTTTAAGTAATTTTCTAAATTGTAAGAAACTATGTAAAATTTCTTCACCAGAAATCTGACAGATTAATTTCCTTGTTTAAAAATAATTGTGTGTCTCAGTACAGACATATGCCCTACATTGTTGGTTTTATGTACTGGAGTACCCACAAAGCTTTCCACTTCATTGAAAGTATAAGCGGCTAGGCATGTAGCATTCTATCAACTGGCTGTATGTCACTATCGACTCCATACACATTGGTGAAAAATGTGGCATCAAAATAGGTTATTCGGTTTTTCGCCTGTTAATTATCATCCGACAATTGCTGCATATTCATTCATCTATTATCCAAGAAATGGGAAATATGCCGGTTAGATGTCGCATTTCCGGGTAACGTAGTCTGACCCCGCCACGAATAAAATAATTACCTCAAAATAGTTTCACGTAACCAAAGCACTTACGTCACTTATGGCAGGGGACGCAGTATTATGCGGATTTCGATTTTTCATACATTCCAAAATAAATAACACCAATATGCGTCGGATGTGGGTAATCCAGTGGCCCAAAAGTAACTGAAAGTAATTGCTTTTCCTTGGCTTGGAGAAAGTATATACATATGACAAGTATAGATTAAGTTGTGTTTTCAGGTATATGTCAAAACTAAGGAAACGTGTGTAAGTATGACACAGTGAGAACTACAACAAAGCGAAATGTTACTGCAATCCGTTGGGACTCTAGTTATCTGTCAGGTAACGTAATATGAACAGTATTTGTTGCGTTATAACATCTAACGTTTCCACTATAAATCTGTTTTTAACGACTATGAAATGCTTTTGATTGTTAATGTCACCTTTTCTTTGAAATACAGTTTAACGGCATTCTTTCGTATCACTTAATATTCCTCTTCATGTATGTACATTATGAAATGTAAATATCTGTCTGTTGCGTTTTCTAGCAATACAGCGTTATTATTTCAGGTGAATTCCAACAACAAGTCCCGCTGAAATGTGTAAATATATTACTGAACACAGAGTATTCTTTATTCCCTTCTAAGCATATACAAGGTGTTTCAGGGGGAATCTGTCGTATTTCGGGAGAAGAGTTTTATACGTACATCGATATAACCAAAAATACCTGCATCCGAAGTCGAATGGTCACTCAGTTATTGCAGTGAGAAAATTGTGTTCTTCTTGTGGTTCCACCCACTGTACATGATCAGCGTGATGCTTTATGCATACACTGCGCAGGTCCGGCCTTGGGCCGTTGGCCAAGCGAAGCCATGCGGCGGCGCGTGTGCTATGTAAAGTACTTGGAAACCTAAGAAGGATTTTTATAGAACTAGTACGAACTTTTCTTAATGGAAGTGTTTACATTACTGAGTTTTAATTAGATGTTCAATGCAGCCGTTAGCATTACAGAAACTACAAATTCCTACTGGTTTTAATGTGTACTTGGTAATCAATAAATATGTAATATCCCTAATGCGCTGAAGTTTCTATCGCCATTATCTCCGTAACCATTCAACCTCCAGCACAGGTGTTTTCAGTTACATAGATGTAATTAAAGCTAAGGAACGTTCTTCAGAATTATGGCAGATTTCCGCTGGGACATTCTGTATATACGGATACAATACCGCACCTCTGAAAAACAACATATTCCCGTAAAAGTACAAATTTTGTGTTTCTTTTTAGCTAACAAATACGGAATGGAGATATGTCAGTGAGTGTAGCGACTGCAGTGTGATCGGAAAATCGGGGTTCGATTTCCGACAGAAGCAAAAGTTTTTTCTCTTCTCCTAGCTGCACACGCTGGCCCTGCGAGTCTCCCAGCTCCCTATCCATGGGTACCGGGAACTTTTCCCTAAAAGGAAAGCGGCCGCAGTGTAAAAACGACAGCTCACCTTCATCTAGTGTCGAGGCTGAGACTTACAGATTTATGACTTTGTGCTTAATTTATCACAGCAACAGCATCCGTATAGATTACAAGCCCTCCAGTTTGCCGATTCCCGTGGCCGCGAGGTCTAAAGCGTAGGTCTGCGGTCGTTCGCCTCCTGGGATTACGGGTTCGAATCCCGCCGGTGGTTGAGATGTCTGCCTTTTGTGAGTGTTGTGTTTTGTCAGCTAGGGGTCTCTGTGCCGGGATGATTATCAGTCCAGGGGAATTGTACCGAGTGTGGTGTGTCTGAGGGTGATCGTGAAGCTTCGACAATGAGGAGGGCCTGGTGGGGCTGCCACGCCATGGGAAAACAGTTACTATTTTCTTTATGATATTTGAAGGTGCGAAAGGTTGAGTGGTGAAATAAGAAAACTCGGAATTTGCAATGGGCTGTACACTAGCTACACATAACAAAGCACAGGGATATTATGGCGTGTACGAAAAGTAGAAATAAATATACCGGCGCTCTTAATAAATATGAGTATTTTTCAATTCCATGTTTAATGGTTAAAAGCAAAAATGGTTTAATCATAGGCGTAACTAGGTTAGTAACACTGGAGAGTGGGGTGAGCTAAGACAAGAAAGAAAGAAAGAAAGAAAGAAAGAAAGAAAGAAAGAAAGAAAGAGAGAAAGAGGGAAAGAGGGAAAGAGGGAAAGAGAGAAAGAAGGGATGGAAGGAAGGAAGGAAGGAAGAAAGGAAGGAAGGAAGAAAGAAAGAAAGAAAGAAAGAAAGAAAGAAAGAGGAATATTGGAGGGGTATTGGCCCCCTTGCACCCCTTCCCAACTCACGTCTATGGGTTTAATTATTTGGGCGCAACGTAACGTAATATTTCCATTATCTTTAAATTTCCCTCAGTAAGCCCTTCCAAAATCACGTGATCATCATAGTTCCGTGATCTTCTACAAGATGACGCTTCGATTGGAATTTACAATGTGACCATAACGGTTAACCCGGAATTCATTGCATACATGATCAGTTACGTTGCAAAGTACCTAAGATGTATGCAGCTATTAGTTTCATTGTGTAAATTTCTCTATGTCATGTGAGTGGTAGTTTATTTAACTGTGATAATTTCCGGAACGTGTTATTTCATGCCCTCATACAATGAATATTTTTTCTGTCATGTTGGTCAAGCTGCTAGCACAAAACAAATGTCTAGTATGGCCTCCGCTCTTGGTTTGACAGTTTCGGAGGGCGGTTTTCATTTGTAGTGGTATGTCCTATTTCTGTGTTTGCGGTATAATGTTGTAGTGTGGCGTAACTTATACCATACTTCTTTCGTTTAATTGCAAATATTGTTAGAAATTGCATGTGTTAAAAAATCAATAAAATGTGATCAAGTGTCGCGAGTTACAGTGCAAGAGGAGCTGGATGCGCGGGGCCGTAAAACAGCGATTCTATAATGGATACATTGATTTGTAATTTCTGTGATACTTTATCAGACGTACTGTCAGGTTATAGTTCACCGGGGGTAGAATACCAGTCTTTAAGTTTAAAGTAGTGCTGTGACTCCGGAATTTTATTGTGACATAACTGACAAAGAAAATGAAAGTGAACCGCAGCGTCACGTTTCGAACAATGACGGTCGATCGTGTGGATTTGACATAACAGTTTGTGTGTTAATACATGCTTCATTATGGATTCAGTCCTAGAAGCTGACAGCTGTAGAGTTTTTGTTTGTGGCGGGATGAAAGGAAGAAGCACACACAGTTTCGGACAGTATTCATTTCTGTTTTTAAAAATCGTCAGTTTCATCGATGTGAGGTTAGAAACTGTGGACGTAGGGCAGCATCCGTTTTCCTGATTGCTTGTAAAGAGTGATTTCGTTTATATTTTCTGACAGTGATTAAAACAGTGCGTGCCGTGACATTGGTTGTGAATATTTTCGTATTGAGTGTTAACATTTCCAGTTGTTCGTGAATTCAACATTATATCCACAAGAATGTTAGAAGTTTGATAGTGGAAAGGTACGTGTTTTATATTAAGGTGTATTTCTACTTATTTTACATGCACAGTAATACTATACACGTTCAAAATTAATGGCTTAACATCAGCGTCTAAACTGTGTAGTTAGTACATAGATCTGTCGCTTAATGCATCTAGGTTTGAATCCTTGTTACTTCTGCTTGTTATAGGAGGGATACGATGAAAGGAAGGTGATATAAGCTGGTGATCAATTGGCCCGCAGGCAATGGGTCCACCATCTCCATGCATGCATTGCAAGGGTCTGTGTTATGTTCATGTTTAAGGGATGTGTAGGTTTTCTGTTCTTATATCTTGACATTTTGCTTGTTTACTTTATCACTGATTTGGAACCTGGCCACATCGCTATCCAATAGCCCATGCTGTCAGTTTAAAAGTGAAACATTATTTGAAAAAGACAGTGTATTATGTGCAGATTCAATTTTTGTTATTGCAAGAAAGTTTATAAGACCCTATTAATGTTACCATTCATTTCATTCTTGTTATGACCTGGGTATGCAGAAAATTTCAGTTTTGTGTCAGTTGTATTTCATGATTTGTAGCTCCTGCCTGTCAGAAAGTATTCAAAAAAGTAGTTTTAAGTGTTGCTGTATTGCACCAAATATACAGAATTAGGTACTTTCAGGTTAATATGCTATGATGTGAGTCTGCTCAATATTTTTTTCTGAAATATGAATATGATCTTCTTTACATGAAAAGAATGAAAAGGCTGTGTTTAATATGACAGCTATAAGTCTGTAATTGCAAAATATTGGGTGTAACCATTTGGGAAGTTTACTGAACAAAGAGTGGCATGTATGTGAAGCTGAGTTTTAGGACTGACTCGAAATTTCAAAGTGAAAGGATTTTATGAGATCTGAGTTCTCTCAGTGCTCAGTGTTAATATGTCCTGTTCTCAAGTGTGATGCCACTTTATTGGGTAGTAGGGTACCAATGTTTCAGAGGAACATTTTGCCTCTATCTGCAGGGTTGATGTGTTGGAAAATAAGCTTAAACTTACTGATGATACTGAAATATATTTAAAAGTTCTAAAAGTATTGCAATTGTCATCACAAATGCATAAGTAAAACTTAAGGGAAACAAGTGTTTGTGTCAGGTGATAATGACTAGCTGTATCGTGCCTTGCTATGTTGGTACCGTTTCCTTTTACCTGAAGACAGAAGCAGTGCCATCTTAAGCCTGTAGCTGCGGGCTATCCTCTGACCAGGATTTCATTATATGATGCAGCTTAAGACCAGGAGAAGCACCGAACTAATCTAGGCCCACTCATTTTGACAAGTATGTGTGCAGCAACATAATTTCAAAATACCTTATGAGTCCCATAGAGAAGTTCGTGTTTTGTTTCATCTGATGTCAGGGACTGGGTAATCTGCCAGAACATCTAACATCTCTTTGGTTCAGGCCCAAAGAAAATACTACCTAAGGACTTTGTAATTTCGCTGCCAAATGTTGTGTCACGTTAAGTTTTTTTAGAGCTGAATCCCTGGCTGCATTAGTTTTCAGACCTTATGCTTATGGGTAGATGCTTTCTGTGCTTCCTGTGGCATGAAGTTATTATATTCAAGGTTGCACCAGTTGTAAGGGAGTGTATGTGGATTTATAGCACCTCTGGTTGGCAGTAGTACTTGGCTGACAGTAGGTTGCTAGGTGATTCACTTGCCAACATAACTGAGCTAGGAGTGTTTACTTATTGGAGAAATTCTTGGTTTCTTTACTTTCCTGCCATTACAGTTGTATGAATTTTTCTTTCTTCTGCTTGTCTGAAAGGGACCACCCAAAGGATGCTTCAGTCTCAGTGATATCGTGAAGGTAAAGGGAATGACTGACAGAAGGAATGGTGACCCTAAGTGGGAACCTAGTGTACCCCACATTCACATTTTGATTTTATCAGATTCACAGAATGGGAAGGACGATTATCACTTGTTCTGAGATGTGACACTTCACAGTTGCATAGAGATTTACCAACGTTTTGGGAGAACATGCTGCCTTTGTCTTCAGGGTAGATGGCAATTTTAATAGCCACTACCACGAGAACCCCAAAACTTGAAACTGGAAAAACATTTAGAAAAGTGGACATTGAATACAACTGACTTTGAATCTGAGGCCTTTAATACAGCATACCCCAAAACTGAGAGCCAGAATAACTCTGTGCAGTGACTAGGCTATAGGCTGCAAACAAAGGAGGAACCAGAAATTTTTCGTGTCTTTTGTACAGTACTTAGAAAAGATTGAACATAATTGGCAGTCACACTTCTCATATTTTAGTAAATATTGTTGTATTGATTAAACATGAAGGATGAGATATGCAGGGAAGGTAAGAAATGCATATAGAATTTCAGTTAGAAAATTACAAGGGAAGAGACAACATGGAAGACAGAGCATAGATGGGAGGATAATATTAAAACGAATCTTGAGGAACTAAGACATGAAGATTTGGACTGGGTTTACCTAATTTACCATGAATTTTTTGACCTGCTGAGCCATGATATTAACCAAGCAGTGACATTAACTCTCAAATGGTTATGCCATTAAATATATATAGTTTCATGCTTGTCTGTGGTTTACAGACCTATTATGTAACCGAAACCATGTAGCTCTTCTTGTAATGAATGGTATCCTGCCCCTGTGACATCTCCCTTCTCCCCCCTGGCGACGTTGCCACCCAGCAGTGGATACAGAAAACTTGTTGCTCTCTTTAATATTTACTGTCAGTAGACATGCAATTCAGATGTACTTCAAGATAGGTCAAAGCAAGTACAGGCTTCATTCATGTAATTTGTGGGTGTGTAACAAATTTGAGTACATTTGCTGCCTTATAATTATGTTTCTCAACACATCTTATTTTAGTTTGTCTCAGTAACCTCTTGTGCTATATAACATTGAATATAGGGTAATGCTTATAACCTGAAGCTTGTTTTTTATTCATGGCTTTGTATGAATCAGTTTAAAATGAAATGTCGTCTTCTCAGTTTTTCTTGTTTTTGATTTTACTGTTCATGTATCAATATGAATTGACACATATCTTCTACAATGGTAATTTGCAGCATTATTTATTTATTTATGTATTTATTTGTTGTTTCTTTAGTCATGCTATCCATAGATAGCATCAAATGCAGAGTGAATGGTGACTAATGAATTGTGAAAGACATAGAAACTGTTCTGTGCTAACTGAGGGTACTATTCCGTCATTTGCTTGGAGGGACTGAAAGAAACACTTCAACCATCGGGATATGTGGTGCTCCAACCTAGATTTGAACTGCACAACTTCTGAATACAAGTCAGAAGCATTGCCATTGGAGCCAACTTGCTCTGTCATGTACAGCACTAATCTTGCAAAATTTGTTTGTAACACATAAAAGATATGATTTGTTATTTTATGAAAGTAACATGAATTTAACGAAAATGAAATCCTCAACAAAATGTCTGCACATAAGATGTTGGTGAAACTGGGTTTAATCCTAAAAGTTTTGAATTTTGAAGCTCATAAAATCTGTACTTTGTCAATGGCAGACTTTTTTAAACTCAGTAATGACGTGACTCTTCAGCTTCCATACAAGATTTCTTGTCTAGCAGAACAACTGCTAATGCCTCAAGTAGGACACTGCTTCATGTAGTTAGATAATTAGTTACAAATTACTTATTTTGTTGGACCCCTTAAAATTACTTTGGCACTTGTGCGTGCGAAAGTTGTTGTTTAAATGCTGCTTGTGGCATGGAAGTATGTACATGTCCTTGTAAATAGCAATCTGTCATGTTGTTGTGCCATCTATCTCAGTTCTTGTTACAAAGTGGTATTTAATTAGTATCAACACAACAAATAGTTCTGTTGGTGGTAATTAAGTACTACTTTGTAATATTATATAATGCAACAGGATGTCCAACATAAAATTTGTCTTGTTTCTTCTTTGTCATAGTAGTGGGAAAGGGGAACTGAAGCAAGCAAACAATTTATGAAAAGGCTTCTGTTTCTATATATATTTTATGTTTACAAGCTTTACTTCATTGGCCTACAGACAAAGTTTTCTTCTACTCAGATATGACAGACAACTTTCTTTAAGTTTTATGACAGAGCATATATCAGTAAACTGAAGTTACAACAAAAACTTTTTCCTTAACTTCAACTTCTGTTACCATTACACTTTTATTGTTATTCTTTTAGTTGTATGTGTTACAAAAGAACTAGTAGAAGTGTGTGTCTGTGCACATGGGTTGCTTTCTTTGTCATGTTCATAGTACACACTACATAGTAGCAGAAACTTTAATGAAAAAGTAACACTGAGATTAAGAAATCAAAGTTTACTGATGTAAGAACAAACAAGATTGGTAGTGAGTATTCAGATTGCATCCAAAATTTGTACTGCCATACTTCTATGCTACATTAACAGCCATTGCTATTGTACATGCTGGCAAGAGGATGGAGGAAATGAAATACTTTCAGTAGTAAAGAGAAGAAACCAATTATATATTTATATAATGGTATATTGTTCAGTTGCAAACGAACAGTAGAAGAGGATTCTTTATGCATGTATTGAACATTGTACATGCGTACCGCATGTCTGATGGACTGCTGGCAGCCTATATTTGGCATTTACTACCACCACTTATCAGATGTCATGGTGCAGGGCCTTTTTTGAAAACACAGAGATTTCGTTGTAGACCAAGAAATTCCTGGTCTTCATGAAACCCAATATTCATCACCATATGTACAATACAGCGGCCCACACTTTATATCATTTTTCTCAAAGAGCAATGTCCGTTTTAATGTTAATGCTTCCATCTCTACCTAGGTGTAAGAAGTGGTCACATCCATTAAAGTTTTACACCCATCTTACCCATATATACTGTACACCCTGACCATATCATCCTTTATTTAATGAAGATAATTATATGGGTACAAATTATGGAGTTTCTCATGTCATTATTGTTACATTATCTGACCTATGTCCAATTGTTCATCTCTGTCTCAGTAATCCTTACCTGTAACCTTCATTGTGGATTAAGAGACCAAGTTAACACCTGTGTACAACATTTTGGAAATATTTGAACCTGATTGGTTGTTTTCAGGATGGGGTGCCTGGCTGGGCCGCCATGAGCGAGCTGCAGGCGACAGTGGAGTTCTCCGTGGAGCTCTACAAGTTCTATAACGTGGATCTCTTCCAAAGAGGGTACAATGTTTTGCAGACCCAAATGTACATCACCTGTTGTAGCTAGAAGTCTTGGCTTTTATTATTTAGTGTACACAGCTTGTTAGTATCGTAGTTTAGATGTCTGATACCAGAAATATGTGCAGAGATATCCTTTCATGCATGCCCTGTGATGCACATTAAGAAAGCTGTGCTTACAACAGACAAGATTTTGTCTGGAGTAGTTTCATTCAATTGCAGCAGTTGGGGGGAGAGAGACTGGGTGCCCATGCAGTGCAGCCTCAAATGCACACTGCACCAGCCCTTGTTGATGGATGAGTGTGGAGTATTTTGTGGATTGACCGAGTGTGTGTGTGTGTGTGTGTGTGTGTGTGTGTGTGTGTGTGTGTGTGTGTGTGTGTGTGTGTGTGTGTGTGAAGAGGGTTATTTTTCCGGAACACTAATTTGATGTTAGAGGGAAAGAGGTAAAGCTATTCGGAAACACGTCTTTAAGGTTTGTTTAGTTCATTTTAAATTGGACTGCGTGGGTCAGATAGACGCTCGGACGCAACACTGTTCTGCACTTAAAAATAACAGTTAGCCGGCTACTCTGTCAAAGAATAGCAGTCGTTGGACTTCGTGCCTTGGCAATGGGAGGAAGGATTGGCGGAAAGAAACGGTGACAAAGCGAGGCATGAATAAAGTGGTATTTTTTAAATGCCGAAACATGAAGACTTTCCCTCATACCGTTCTGTTGTACAAGTTATTAGAAAATTCTCCGTAAATTTGATACAGGTGCCAAGGTGTAGTCCGGTAGCTTCAGTTTTAACTAAAATTTCGATATTTACACGAACATATGAACCTTAATATTTTAAAGAAAGCTTCGATTTAAAAGCTGGCCTCTTATTAATCAAATATCAATATATCGAGTATACAAATTATATGGAAGTATTTAATGTTGTACATCTTCCGTGCAGTTGTTTATTATATAGATTTATTAATAACACCAACTACTGCACAATTGTAGATTTTAACCGGTTTTTAATTCAATACCAACAATAGTTTTAACGTATAAGCTTTTAACATACGACAGTGATTGTTATATACAAATATTAATAAGCGCTAAAGTACCATATGCTGCTTTGTTAAGAAAAAACATTCTCCCTGAAGATGGTCGAATAGTTACGACCGAAACATACCGGAATTATACAAATGTAATTGTGCAGTGGTTGGTTTTGTTAATAAATTTGTGTATATGGAAGTATATTGTGAATAGTATGGGTCGGTAAAGGTAACCCTTTTACGACAAGAAGGCATATAGGGGCAGCAGAAGTATGGCTCCACCTATTGCCGACCTCGGTTCCGGCTGCTTTAACTCCCAGTAACCAGTGAAGGGTGGCTGGGGGCCGGAACGGGACTACACGTTTTGCTGAAGACAGAAATTCGTTGTCCCTGTCGAGAATGGACCCCCGGATCGCCCACTCGATACCCGAGTCAATATACTGACTACGCCATCCCGGTTAGGCTTATTACGAGTGACAGATTACTTGTTCGCAGTACTTCGCTGAGGTCGTTAGTTGTGGCTAGTGTTCAGAAGGAAACTTGCGTTCGTGGAATAACAAGATTTCTCTTCTGAAAATAGCAAGAAAATAGTGTGAATGAAGTATCAGTGTCTTTTAAAGGATAGTTATACCTGCAGGATACTTGGAAAATGATGTACTATTGCGATTAGACTGTACTATTGCAATTAGAACAATAACGCGTGGAGGTCTGCATGGCCCGAAATTTTACGCCCGGCTTCCTTCTGTTCCAGCCCGATTGAAGCCCTGTCTGTTTACGGTCTGTTGTTGACGTAAATAGCAACTTTACGTACCACCAGGTTTAACATTAAAAAATTCTACGTGGTGCCCACATTGCGTTTATGTATTTTGTGTGGATCTCAGAACAAACAGCAACTTTTGCCTTATAAAACATTAAGAGACTGGTTTTTATAACCGAAGTGGAGAGTGTTTACAGCGCGGTACGCACTGAGTCCTTATATAAAACAGATACGTTTCGTCTTTAAAGGGTTAATGCATATGGATTGTCACATCACAAAGGAATACCAAGACACGTTTTTCATACGATTGCTAATGCATTAACAGAGACTCAGTTTTAATAGTACAGAATCTGTGTGGACGATCATTCTCAATTCCCAGGCTTTTAATTCAGAATATAAAACTAAACCACGTCAGAATTTTTTGTATGTGACTTCTCAGTTTACGATGTTTTGAGACGAAACGTGTGGGACGTGCTGACTTTGTTGCTGGAGTTTCTGTTGTTGTTTGTCGCCTCGTTTTACTCCGGCGTAAAAGCCATAGAATGTGCGCCCACAAAATCCATTTTAGTGTCGCTGGAACCATTACTAGCATTTAAGTTTCATTAAGATGCGGTTAGTCTCTGAGGAGTTGGCAGGCCTCGGTCCAGGATTTGTGTGCGACCAACTTTGTGGTCTAACGAGATAAGCTTTAGACTTAATAACGTGACATTGTGGTGCGTTTCCGTAACCATTGTTGCATCGGAAAAGCAACAGTGCGTTGTGTGTGTATTGTTGAGCTGCATGTCACCGTTAACAATATAAAAATATTGTGTGCTACTCAGTAATGCTTTTATGACGAATTTATGTCACCGGCAACAATAAAACGTACTTAGGTATTGATGTAAACTGCCTGATATTTTTGTTCGGTTTTAGCCAAATTTGGGGTTTCTCGATAGATTTTCATAAAAGTCCCCAGTATCAAATTTCACGGAAATCCGTCCAGCTGGAGGCGCGCTGATACATGCGGACAGAAGGTCGGACGTCACAAAGCTAATAGGCGTTCTTTGCAGCTGTGCGAACGCTCCTGAAAGTTGGTTCATGTTTTCGATAAACGAACTTTTCTGACACAATAAGCAGGTTACTGTAGCGGTAATGCTTTAGACTTGTATTCCGGAGGTGGCTGCTTCGATTTGCTGCCGGTACACCAGTTGTTCTGGTTCATGTTTTTAGTTGTTTTCCTCAGCCCTTTTAGGCTAATGACGGGACAGTATCTGTCTCTCTTAGTCCTTCCCTCTTCTACCTACTTGTTCACAGTAGGTATCGAGGGTTTTGTGGTGTCATTTGATCACTTTCAAGCACACACCACAGTCGGTAGGACTCCTCTGGACGAGGGATCGGCCCGGTGCAGAGACCTCTAGCGTACAACACAAACACTGTACAAGACAAACATCCATGCCCCTGGTGGGATTCGAACCCACGATCCCAGCAAACACTTGGCCGCAGACCTACGCCTTAGACCGCGCGGCCACTGGGATCGGCCATAATATCTAAGTGAGGCTGTTATTCCCAAGTCATTTTCCACCTGTCGTGCCATCCGACGTACACTGAGCTTGGCCTGCCAGCAGCGTCGTAAACACGAGTCACAAAAACGATATGATTCTAGTAATACATGATATACATTGTGATATTTGAGATTCTCACAGCGGTGTTATTGAATTCGTCTGGGATGTTGTACTGTGTCTTGCTGTAAATATTTACTGACGTTTCGAAAGATCGTAGTGTCTTCACCTTCAGAGTCAGACAGTCCAAGGTTTAATATTATCCATGTGCCGTGTAGCAGACTAATGCACAACATTTATTCCAAGACTGCACAACAACAAAAGACAATAAAAAGACGATAGTTATGGCTAGATTTTTCCTTTGTTAACCACTTCTCCGTGGTTAGGCCGAAACATGTAGGAGGAGTGTTATATATTAACAAATTGCTGTCTTTTTGTTATCCTTCATGCTTGTGCAACGTTGATCCCAGTGGCCGCGCGGTCTAAGGCGTGCTTCTGCGACCGTTCGCTTGCTGGGATTGCGGGTTCGAATTCCGCCGGGGGCATGGATATCTGTCTTTCGTCAGTGTTGTATGTTGTCAGGTAGAGGTCTCTGCATTGGGCTGATCACTCGTCCAGAGGAACCCTACCGAGTGTGGTGTGTCTGAGTGTGACCGTGAAGCCTCAATGAGGCCCTGGACCACTAGGGGCTGTTGCGCCATGGGGGAGGGGGGGAATTATTCTTGCGCTGTAGTTGGGATAAATATTTTGAGTCCAAGATTTATTTGGCTACGATCTTTCGAAACGTCCGTAACTATTTGCGAATAGATAGGGCGTAACATCAGACAAGGCCTGAATCTTCAATGGCGTATGTCCTTCGGCAGACCTGAGGTTATCATAGGGGTGCTGCTGTAGGTTCGTGTCTTTCCGGAACGTTCACGCTGTGACGTCCAGCGAGTATTTGGGAACAGGTCTGCATCGAATTGCGCAAATTAAAGCGTTTTTAAGTTGTAAAGCAGGTGGTATATAGTTTTACCACCTGGCTTTAAGCGGTTAATTGTCCCCGCCATGAGAACATAAAATCTCACACAATAAAATCTAATAAACACTTTGATTTTGTTCAACCATATTCTGCTCAAAGTGATCATGAAACTGAGAACTGTGCCCTTCTGAGATAGTATGCAGCGTCGAGTGGCAGTCCTTTACCGACGTTTCGGGACGTGTGGGTCCGATCTTCAAGGGTCAAGAAGTCCTTTTCCATCTTCAAGGGTCAAGAAGTCTCTTTTCTTCCTGGACTTCTTGACCGTTGAAGATGGGACCGATACGTTGTCCCGAAACGTCGGTAAATGATTACCCCTCGACGCTGCGTAATATCTCAGAAGGGCACAGTTCTCATCAACGTCGCGGCGGAAACCTGAAATCACGGATGATAATGAAACTGGTCACCCCTCGGATGGTCGACTTATACTGTCTAGCCCTAACGCCAAGCGTAATTAAAACGTCAAATCAGAAAAGGCTAATAGCAAGGGATTGGATAGCGAATCCGCCTACACAAATCACGGTAGAACAGAAGATTCATTGGTGTCTAGGGTAAGACGGGGGGGGGGGGGGGGATCCTGTCACCGTCAGCACTCCGGGGATTCATAAACCGAACGAACGTATGGGTTAGCATTGCCACTGTCATCACATTATGCTGTGGCACCTCGTAATTAATTCAGACTTTACTTCCACCTGAAAGCGGTGAGGATTGTGTCAAAGAAATTACGTCACGTTGCGAGGTTTTAACGACGGTAAAGGTGTAGATTGCGGTGTTAAGTGTTATGACACTGCAATCTGGTAGATTGTTACCGACGTTTCGGGAGTACCCGCTGCCTCTTATGTTTTGTGCACGTATCAATTTGTGAAATGGAATATTATGGGGTGCTGATCCTCTGGTACTCCGTGTCTCCGTATTCCCACGCTTAATATATAACATACCTTTTCCCCAAATTAGCGTATCTGTACCCTGAAGATTGGGGCAGAAAGTTTCGACGAAACGTTGCCAGCGAACTGTCCTGCTATGCTTGGTCGTATGACAGTAGCAGCCATCTAAGGCTTACTGTCTGTCCGTCCGCATTCACTGCTTGCGGTTGAGACGTAGCTTATGAGGAGATCTGAGGGTCTGACTGTAGTGACTATGAAGATTATTGTCTCGAGGGATGTGACGCCGTGTAGCGTGGGAGACAAGTTCCGACGTTTCGGAGTAACGTGAGAATCTGCCGATCTAAACTGCTTCATATCTCAGACGACAGTAATCTTGAAGTTCGTGCAAATTATAGGGATATTCAAATTTATATACCTGTCTCCAAGAGAACACACCGCACCCTAATTACAAAGATCAATCAGGTAATGATATTCAGAGACGTAATTGTTGTTTGTACTGAGAACCAAACGGAAAATAAATACTTTTATTTTAACGCTATGCATCTATTTAGTCTCTACAACATGTTTCGGCCAGTATCAGGTAGAATGACACGAACGCCAATGGAAAAGTATACTGAGGTGATAATGATAGCAGAAAAAATACATTATCAATAAAGTGCAGCTATTGAACGTTAAGGGCGGTAAAAGTAAGGGGCAGTTCCCGCTATGATTAAGGAAGTACCACTTCATGAAGGTGTAGGGGTGGAGGTATAGCTCCACGTATTCTTAATTTTGGAACTAAATAGACGTGAGCGATCCACTTCACGTCTCTGCTGCAATTTCCCCTGAGGAAAGAGCCTCCATTGCTCATTGAAAAAGAGGTTACGTGGGCCCAGAGCCCGGCTGGACGCTTGGGAGAGGATAGTCTGTTGCCCCTTCCGGGAATCGAACCCCCGTCTTAAAGAGCTACATACCGTTGGTAGCCCACGGATTTGCTGTTGAAGTGTGACGTTCGGCTGTCACATCAGATACCGTAATTTCCCGAGGTAACTTTATGACGTAATGGCCAGGACTTCGATACCCGCTTCGGCCCGGGCACCTACTAAGGGAACAGATATCAAGTGGTCCTCCTTCAGCTGAGCTTCTCCCATCCTGCTGGCTCGTCGGGTTGTGGAATTTGGCAACGTGGCGCCTCAAATATCGATCATCTGGGGCACCGAACTCGGGCAGCAGAGAGAGGAGAGCTAGCTGAAACGAGGGTCACAGTGTTAAGTCACCAGGAACTCAAGATGCACGTGGTACAGTGAGGCCGAAAACGTGACATTTTACAAATTCAGTCTTAGAGATAAGACGCTGCTCGTGGCCTTCCCACACGGGAGGGACGCCTGCCAAACCCCGGGCATAGGAAGGTCAGCCGTGTGCTCCGTGGGTAAGAAAGCCCGGCGACTGCCGTAAATATCAGATCCTGCGGCTTCTTACAGGGTCATTACCGGCGAATGACACATTTAATGTACTGGGCGAAGTGCTTATTTAGTTTAATTTACTTTACTGGACGTTGTTGGTTGATAGGCTGGGGTTCTTACACATTCAGGAGGGTCCGGGTTTGAATGTCGACTTAAAATCGGGCACCTTACTGTTCTTTTTCGTGATTTTCTGTAGTTTACCCAGACAAACTTATGTTTGGTACCTCATGTTAGCCGGGGCACGCGGTGGCGCAGTTGGTTGAGGCACTGCACTACAAGCGGGTTCGATTCCCGATGGTGTCATTGGAATTTTTCATTGACTTAATACTTCCGGCCGCACTGTGGCCTTGGAGTCGGCTCAGCCTCTAAAAGAAATGAGTACCAGGAATGTTTCCTGGGGGTAAAGGCGGCCGGTGCGTATGGCTGACAACCTTACCACCTTCATGTGCACACTGTCTTGAAATCTGGGAGCCTTACCCTTCTGGAGCCCTAAGGGCCTTTCCTGGCCTGTAATGGAATAGCTTTACCTATGACCCAGTAATAGTACCATAACTTTAGAGCTCTGCCAACCTTCCCATTTTAATTTCGTGCTACTACTGACAGCTACATGACAGGTGTGGGAACTTCTCACGTCTGAGCGTCAGTAACGCCATTTGATATATGCTACTGAAGCTTTGTGTGGTGATAGGTCTTTGGAAAATGTACAGCATTTATTGACGTAATTTTTATAGCGGGTAAATTATGTCTGCCGCATCTAATCTGATTCCCATTTGCCAGATAATACCATTGAACTGTTGAGAGTTAGACTTGTTAAAGTATTCAGGTTTTCTTGAACGTGACGCTATGACGCCTGCTTAGTGTTTATCCTATTTAACTTCGTATGGACATAGGCCATGAAGGAAAATGTAGTCGAACTCGGTTATAACGTCACGAAAGAGACTGAATATTTTGTGTCGTTATAAACGAGTGTTGTTATAACCGAGGAGTCTATGTTATGGTTAACGGGGAGGAATTAATTGGTACCACTTAATATCTGACGCTATAGATGAGGTGTCATATAAACCGATGTCGTTATAACCGGGTTCAACTTTATATAACAAAATCTGCTTCAACGATTTCTGTGTAAGGAATATATGAGGCTTTGTCAGCTATAAAAATTATTTTGTGGTCTTGTAGGTTTTGATACTGTGTAGTCTGGTATGTTGGGTATCATTGTTTCGAAGGAACGTACTGCTTCCAGCTTCAGGATATAAGTGAGTGTGGTTAGGAAGCCGGCTACTTATAGAGAAGTGCGAGGCAACAAATGTACCACGATGGGTAGAAGTGGACAATCAGGGGCACAGTTCAGAATTTTTACATTACGTGTGAAAGTGTTTAGGTTTCTTCAGTCAAATTAATACCCGTATACAAGTAGGTAGCTCTGTTGCCGTGTAAAATGTACAGAGACGCGGACCTCATATAAATCGCTGCAGTTGGAAGTAGGCAGCTGTCGAGAATGCTGTTTTCTTAATCTCATGTTAAGGCTGACTCAGAGCAATGGATATACTGCAGGAACGATGACCCCGGCGAATTCTTGGCGACTGTTTGTACTCCTTTATGTACCTGTGTTGGATCGCTTCCAGCCCCAGTGTAGGAACAGCCTGGGTGTTAGGCGCTAAAAGCGACTATCAGCGGCGTCGGTCCTCATGAAACACATCGAATGCCACCAAACGGATTTCGTTGAAAATTTTGTACAGGGAGATTTTTTACGCAGATTCTGGGGCGGTTCAAAATGGACAGATGTAACACTGGCACTGTACGTGAACACCTGCGTACGCTCGTTGTATCTCCCCGTTTGAGACAAGTACAAGAAATACGGCATATTCAGTGAGGCCGAAGCAACTGTTAACCTAAATGTAACACACTGTAACCTGCCAAGCGAATAAAACAAAAGAAAGTCGTGATTCTGTTGAGATTGTACTGCACAGTGGCTCGTCTTATTACCTTAACCCACTGCTTACTGAGATGCAACTTTGTAGCACATCTGCTTAGTTTTTGGGCGTTCTTTACGAAGGGGAAAATAAGGAACACCTTATGTGGAGACCACGTCCGTCCGTCTGTGACATATCAGCGACTAAACAGTTTGTTAAGAACCTTGGGACCCAACAGCAACGAAATGTCTGTACTGGCTTAGCGACCGTTAGCTTCTGGAGAAGTAGTCTGCAACGTGGGGCTAGCATAGTTCCCAGTAATAGCGTCTTATGCAGTTCTGACTTTCCACGCCATTTTACGTTATTAACAAATTCCACTACCATAGGAATGTCAGAACGGTATCTGAGATGTTAGTACAAACACTCGGCTGTTAGAAGTTCGCCCAGCACCACAGTGCTACCTTCTGCGTGCTAACTTTCATCAAAGCCCATCCGTAATTTCGGTAGTTACTGGTGACGTAAACTTCCAAAATCAAATACGCATATAAATGGTATAAACTTGAGGATAATATTAAAATGCTTAGTATGGATGTTGTTGAGCCTACAATTCGAGTTTTCTGAGTACTTGGTCTCTCACATTGACGGAGGAACATAGTCTGACGGTGTTAGAAAATAGGGTGCTGAAGAAAATATTTGGGCTAAGAGGGACGAGGTTGCAGGGGAGTGGAAATGACTACATAACGAGGAGCTTCATGATCTTTGCTCGTCATCAAATGTTTATCGGATGATCAAATAAAGAAGAATGGGATGGGCAGGACATGTGACCGGTACGGAAGGCAGAAGAGGTGCGTGCAGAGTTTTGGTGGGAGAAGCTGAGGGAAAGAGTCCATTTGAAAGAGCTCGGCATAGATAGGAGGATAATATTGAAACCGATCTTCAACTAGTCGGATGGGAGTATGGACTGGAGTGATCTGGCTAAGCATGGGGACAGGTGTGTGCTCTTGTGAGTGCGGTAATGAACTTTGAGATCCCATAAAATGCGAGTAATTTCTTAACTAGCTGAGGACCTGTCATCTTCTCAAGATGGACGCTGCTCCCTGGAGTTATTTACTTATGTATTTATTTGTTTATTCTTCTGCGTGTCCACAAAGGATTTGTAAGATGTTCATAATGAAATCTTGTATTTTTGTCTCCTTTAGCAGCGTTTTGAGGAAGCCATACTAAAATCTTTTGAAACGTAGGTTACCCTCGTGCCAAAGAACCACGTCTTGGACGTGTATGGGTGAAACCTCACGCATTCTATACCCCGGCATTACAATGAGGTCAAGGACAGGTTGGGCGCTGCTGGTGTGGTTTCACGTTAGCTACCTGCCTCTACCATTCCACCTCCCTTCCGTCAACATCAGTAACAAACCGATAACGAGGAACAGAGAGACGGAATGATGACCGGTGTAGAACTGACAGCTTGTGGGAACTGGCGGGGAAGGCATGTAGAGGGAAGGCACTGTTCATCAGAATTGCCACGGTGCGCCCTGGGATCCCTTGCTGTTATTACATAAGCCTGCAGGACGTCATTGCAGCCAGGGCAGGCCTTAGACCGAGTGTACTGATTTGAAGGCCCCGCGCTTATGGGGGATCCGCGCATTAGTAATTTTTAAAAATACGCAGTTAGATACCACACAAAGCTCTCGAACTGACTTCAGATTATCTTATAACTTACGTTCATATACCAAAACGTTAGTCTTTTTTTTCTTTCCTTTTCTTTGTATGATAAATTTTTAGGGGCCCACCACAAGGATCGAAATTGAGCCCCGCCTTTTCTAAGGCCAGCACTCACTGCAGTCACCCCCTCCCCGCCCCATTGTCTAATTCCATGCGTCATGCAATGCCAACGGACAGTAGCTCTTAATCAGAAGTGGGAGGGTGAATGTGTTGATTCTTTCCGTGACTCGACTTTGAACCGAAATCGGATTCACGCTCCTGTTGCATTATCTTCTGTTATCTGTTGTAAAGGTGTCTGAGTTGGCCTCAGAGCCGATTTGGAAATGGTGGCAAAAAAATAAGCCACGTCCTTCTCGGAGATCTGATATCTTCCGTCGATCATAGTCGGTTACTTCACTTACTGAATGGTTCCATCTCGCTGACATCTCAGCCTACCTGTGAAAGATGCAAACAGCATGGCTATAAACACACACTCTGCATTGACTTTATATCAGGTCAGCCGAAGCTGCGACCAGCCAGGTTGAGGTAGACGCCTCCCCCCCCCCGTGCCCTCCAACCACATTTGTATATTATGTATATACTATAAAAAGTACACATTAATTTATTTATGCCACCTGCTGTGCTTTTTACACTGCGGCCCGCTAACCAGGCCACAATAATGGGCGTGAATCTTTGCCACAAAAGCTTGGACGCCCCTGCTTTATAGTAATTAATGATTAAGCAACGAAATGCAGTTGAACTCGGTTATAACGTCATGAAAGAGACTGAATATTTGGTGGCGTTATAAACGAGTGTTGTTATAACCGAGGAGTGTAATATTACGATTAACAGTGAGGAATTATTTGGTACCACAGAATATCTGACGCTATAGACGAGCTGTCGTATAAACCGATGTCGTTATAACCGGGTTCTACTGTATCTTCTGCAGGCGAAATGTTCGTTTATTTTTCCCGGTTGTCTTCTGTGGACAGGTGAACCAGGTAATGTAGCGCAGGGTGATTTGCTGTAATTTACCTTGGAACGTGTTAATGAAAGTAAAACAGTATCTGCCGTTAGCAGAGACGGGATGTTCCCGCTATATTGTGGCTACTGTATTCTTTGTGAATGGTAATGGTTACGGGTGTTTCAGACGCTTTGTTGCAAAGCTGAACACACGCATGGAGTGGGATATGATGATGATGATGATGATGATGATAGAACTATGGCGTAGTTTGTACGACGTATAGCGACTACACTACGGGCTGGGCGGTCCAGGGTTTGAAACCCCGTGTCTTATTGTTGACGACTGCCCTGCACTTAGCACCGAGGTTAAGAATGGATGGAGCTGTATCTTTATTTCCTCTGTGTCTTAATGGCGTGGACAGGGTGAACATTACCTTTATTCTGTTATAGGTCTGTTAGCTAAAATACTCTGTCATATCGAAATGTGTTTACAGTTAGAGTTCTAGATTCCGCTGAGAACAGTACCTTATAATATGTCTCGTTTCTCATATGGTGACCGATTGTTTTATAAAATGATAAAATTCGATTCGAGCTTCGTCTAAAACAGCGAGACGGGGCGCCTATTCTGGTGGGACCGTTAAAAAGAGCTAGCTTGTATCATTGATAGAGTATAGCTCTTTCTGCCTGGGCCATCAGAGGGGGGTCAACATCTGCCGTTTTAGCTGAAGGTGGATACAGATCCAGTGTTCGAAATTTTAGCATTAGATAATGGGCAGTGTCTAAAATACCGATAGCCCGTCGTCAGAACCATTTCTTGTTCAGGTATTGTTGCTGGATATGTGAGCTCAATCCGTGACGACACCCTGCAGTGGTTTTGGTACTCCTGTGATGCAATAGCCGTCTTACTGTCTTAACCTTTTAAAGCCTAGCGGTAACTTTACGTACCACCAGGTTTGAGATTAAAAAATTCTAAGTGGTGCCCACATTGCGTTTATGTGTTTTGTACGGATCTCAGAACAAACAGCAACTTTGCCTTATAGAATATTAAGAGATTGGTTTTTATAACCGAAGTGGAGAGTGTTTACAGCGCGGTACGCACTGAGTCCTTATATAAAACAGATACGCTTCGTCTTTAACCTTTCAAAGCCTGGCGGTAACTTTACATACGACCAGGTTTAACATTAAAAAATTCTACGTGGTGCCCACATAGCGTTTATGTGTTTTGTACGGATCTCAGAACAAACACCAACTTTTGCCTTATAAAACATTAAGAGATTGGTTTTTATAACCGAAGTGGAGAGTGTTTACAGCGCGGTACGCACCGAGTCCTTATATAAAACAGATACGCTTCGTCTTTAAAGGGTTAACTTGAGCGGAAGGAGGAGGGAGGCTCAATAGCGTTGACTTCAGTACTTTAGTCGCCTTACAGTCGCAGCTTCTTAGCTGCTCAATACTGTCATCTTACTCGGCCGAGTCACTCTCAGCTCCCCTCCCTTACCTACGCGTCGCAAATGCGGCTTCTCCATTTAGTCGTCTGAAATGAAAATGTCGCCCTCAGACTCCGGCAGTGGTTTCAATTTCAATTACGGCTTTGCAGAAGGATGGCTTCATTTTCTGATATTTCTATTCACCTCTCTTCCTCCTCACCGAAACTACGTTTTATATTTTCTTAGAGCTTACCGGTATCAAGTTCCATGATACGCCTCGCCCTGTAGATGTCTGATGTTTAATTTCAGGGCTTTGCCGACGGCACTCGGTAGATTCAATCTCTGCATAGTTCAGAAGTACTGTATTAGGGGTTGTGAAACCGTGTAGTCTGGTAGACGCGTACCGACATTTCAGAAGAACCTGCCGCGTTTCTGCAAGCTTTGTTAATAGCCGCGCGGTCGAAGTCAATATAATGACTTTCTTCGGACTGGTTGAACGAAGAAGCGGGGTTCGATTTCGGGCAGGGAAAAAAGAGTTTTCTCTCCATTATATCCTCCAGACCGCAACTGGGGCGCACTCAGCCTCCTATTCAGTGGTCATCGAGGGCTCTGTCTCCGTGGTAAAGCGGCCGTAGCGTGCATCTGACTACTCACCTCCGTCTAACCCGAAGGTTTAAAATGTTTGGAGCTATACCGCTACTCTCCCCCCCCCCCCCCCCCGCCCTCCATGCCTTCATGGCGTGGTGCTTAGTTGAGTACAGGGGCCACTGTGTTTAGGTCCTCATATGGTCACCATCGTTTCCGATTTACAGTAGAAAATTTCTCAAGTTTCTCAAGAATTTTTCAGTCGGAAGAGACCGGAAGGCTTACATCAAAGTGAGATGGAGAAGGGGAATAACTGTTACCTTACATGATTACTTTTTTCATAACGGCCAGCATGTTACTGGTCCTTATCTTGAGCCACAAATTCCAGTCCACTACCAGGTCTTCTAAATGATCTCTCCGCTTCAGGGTTTCCTATCAAACTTTTTGTAACCATTGGTCTTTTGTCCTGTCTGTCGCACTTACAGAACAAAAGGGGAAATCATAGTTTTGTATATTTTAATCATTACTGGTGAATCATGAAATAAAAATGTGTTAAACTCCGTGTAGGATGTAAGAAGTAGTCACCTTAGCTGATGTGGCCTGTGGAAATATTGGGCTGTCCCTGCATGTTGATCGTGGCACTCAACAGGTAGCAGGGTGTGGTTGGGCGCGTCGCGGGGTCGATATTGGACAGCTAGAACGATGGAGGTGGGAACGGCCGCAGCTAAGCACAGAGAGTTTGCTATTGACCTAACCTCTCTGGCCCGTTGCCCTCGTTTTCGCTCTTGCATTCAAGGGAAAGATTGTATGAGAATATTTGTCATCGGGCACATGCCGAGATGTGGATTGATGCATAGTAACAGTATAAATAAAGATAATCGCTGACACATAAACTCATATCATCGTCCAACGTTTCGGAAGATTTTCCTGCCTCCATCTTCAGGGTTTCTTTACGAATAACCTTTTTCCAAAGGAAGGAAATTATCAGTACTGCTGTGAGAACCTCGGATCTTGCAGATCATATGAGACTGGGAGTCATCACGGGGCTCAGAGTAATCTTCCTCAGAGATCATTGCAAACCTGTAAGGATAATCCCAGAATTCACGAGAAACCGGTAAGGATAATCACTTCCGGAATGTGTCTCGTGTCAGACGCGTGACACGAGACACGTGACACACTAGCAGTACGAGATCTCTTCTGACCATAACCAGACCGAGACAGACATTTGTATGCATGCTCCATACAGAGTTCAAACAACTGGAGACTCCTACCTGGCATGGCTCACTTATAAATTTACAACATTGTAATATTATTGTTATTAACTTTGTGTACTTTAAAATTATAATATTTTAATCGTTCTAATGAGGGCGACACAATACCTACAAAAGCGTTCTGGCCTTGTGCTCCTTTGTTCAGAATGGCACCCTAATGATGACACCGCGGTGCCGAAACATGTAAAAAAAAGGTAAAGCAGTCCCACTACAGGCCTGGACAGGCCCACAGGGTTCCAGGAGGTTGAGGCTCCCAGATTTCTAGACAATCGGCACATGAAGGTGGTAAGGTTGTCAGCCCTACGCACCGGCCGCGTTTACCCCCCAGGAAATATTCCCGGTACTCATTTCTGTTAGAGGCTGAGTCGACCCCAGGGCCATAGTGCGACCGACAGGATTATGCCAATGAAAAATTCCACTGACACCATCGGGAATCGAACCCGCGACCTGCCGGTTTGTAGCACAGTGCCTCAACCAACTGCGCCACCGCGGCCGAAACATGTAACAGTTTTATACTTGCTTGTGAATGTATTTTATTAAGTGCGTAAGTTGGTGAGTGTAGAATACCTTTGTCGATATAGACGTTCTCAGGACCTTCCGCATGCATACTGATTTCAAGCTAGCATTCCGACAAACAAAATATTAAAACCCCCGTAGCGTTTCCCTAACTCGTGTGCTGTTTTACATACTGTGTGTTCTTATACCCACTGCTTCCCAGTTTTCCTAAAAGGTATAGCTTTTTGATGGTTTCGTGCTTTTCACCCGTTTGTCCTTCGGGTAAGAGCAACATGCAGATGAAGATGAGTATGGAGCATTGATGGAATGGTACTGACAGGGGGAAACCGAAGTGTTGGGAGAGCAACCTGTCCCAGTGCCACTTTGTCCACCAAAAATCTCACGTAGACGCCTGGGATCGAACCGTGGCTTCCCAGTGAGAATCCGGAGACTTAAACGCTAAGGTTAAGCTGAATTATACTTGAAGCTGCAGCTCGTACCTCTTAGTAAACACACCGTCTCTCTTATAAAACCCGTCAGTTAATTGTGTGGCGAAATAATCGCTGTTTGTTCCGGTATCCATACGAAATACATAAATAAACAGTGCAAGCAGAACGTAGAATTTTTAACGTTAAACCTGGTTGTACATATAGTAACCCCTAGGCTATAAACGGTTAATTTCCTCTGCGAAGTGCGCCGTGCACGGGCGGCATCTTCTCCGACACCGAAGTTGCACGTGAAGTCTAATCAATGATAAGTAGGCGTTCACGTTTGAATCAGCCTTCCAGGTAAAGGCTGTATTCGTGTTCATGTAAAGCACCAAATGTGAATACCCTGAGCACAGAATCACCAGGTTTCTCCGACACTTCGTCACCTGTCTACCAAACTGCATTATACCACATCCCAAAAGACGGTAATCTGAACACATTGCCGCCAAAACCTCATATTTTACCCACAGTTCGTAACTAAATCCATGCAGGAGCAAATTTTTTATCGAGATGCTAATAGTCATTCAGCTAGTGAAATTCCCCGCATTTTGTGGAACCTGAAGGTTCATTCCTGTGTTCACAAAAGCCGCCCACTTGTCCCGATCCCGAGCCAAATTAACCTTTTAAAGCCTAGCGGTAACTTTACATATCACCAGGTTTAACATTAAAAAATTCTGCGTGGTGCCCACATTGCGTTTATGTGATTTGTACGGATCTCAGAACAAACAGCAACTTTTGCCTTATAAAACATTAAGAGACTGGTTTTTATAACCGAAGTGGAGAGTGTTTACAGCGCGGTACGCACCGAGTCCTTATATAAAACAGATACTCTTCGTCTTTAAAGGATTAATTCAGTGTCGATGTCCTACCCTCTTTCTGTAAGATTAATTTTAATATTATCCTCCAATCTACGCCTAAGTGTTCCAAATTATCTCTTCCAGTTTTTCCCACCCAAACCCTGTATCAACTTCTGTTCTTCACCATATATGATATTTTACCCACCCTCTGTTTACTATGTAACATTTTCATTAAATATTTATCTTTCCCCCCGCCCCGCCCCCGCAATGGCGCAACAGCCCCTAGTGGGCCAGGGCCTCCTCATTATCAAGGCTTGACGATCACACTCATACACACCACATTCCGTAGCAGTCCTCTGGGCGAGTGATGAGCCCGACGCAGAAACCTCTGGCAATGCATAACACTCACGAGAGATATACATCCATGCCCCCAGTTGGATTCGAACCGGAAATTCCGCCAAGCGAGTAGCCGCAGATCCACGCCTTAGACCGCGCGGCCACTCGAATCGGCCAAATATTTATCATTACATTCACAAATCTTACCACATTTGTAGCAGGTCAAATTGCATTTCGTCTGTCGTGGCTCTTCTTTGTCGTATTCTGTTTTAGTGGAATGACACCGGGTCTGTTGGAACCGCGGGCTGTAGTAAGCCCACTGTCCATCCATAGGATGACAGGAGAATGAATATGGAGCATTTGTAGAATGATATTAACCGGGTAAAAATGAAGTGTTCGTTGTGAAATTTGTCCCATTGCCACTGTGTTTCCCACGTGGACTGAAAATACGATTGTTAGTTGTTAACTGATGGTAACAGATAAAGAATTGTGAAAAATGCAGATTTGTCCCTGTCCACGCCATTAAGTCATATAGGGGGAATAGAGGTATAGCTCCACACATTCTTGACCTGGGCGCTGAATAGAGGTAAGTGGTCAACATCACGCCCTGGCCAATGTACCCCCCAGAAATAACTGCGGTGCGCATTGTACAGGAGGCTGGATGGGCCCCAGAGCGGGTAGGGGCGTTTTGGAGAAGAGAAATACCTCTTACCCCTGCCGGTATTCGAACCGCGGATCGTCCTGTCCATAGCCTAGACGGCACACCGACTGCGCTGTCCCGGCTCCCTGATAGAGAACTGTGATTTTTGTATTGCTTATGTTAAGGAACAGAACTCTCATATAGGCCAAATAGCAGTTCCTTTTCACTCACGTTGCATTTCAATGACAAGGTGTCACTGCCGTCGTCTCCAGCCAGTCCCGACTTCGCGCTTGATGCTTTTTATATCCTACAACATGTTAACCCTTTAAAGACGAAACGTGTGTGTTTTATATAAGGACTCAGTCCGTACCGCGCAGTAAACACTCTTATTCTGGGTTATTAAAAACCAATCTCTTAATGTTTTATAAGGCAAAAGTTGCTGTTTGTTCTGAGATCCGTACAAAACACATAAACGCAATGTGGGCACCACGTAGAATTTTTTAATGTTAAACCTGATAGTATGTAAAGTTACCGCTAGGCTTTAGAGGGTTAAGACCCGCTCCGCATAGGTTGTAACCTTCCATCGCTCGACAAATTGATTGCCTCCCCCCCCCCCCCCGAACTTTTGTAACGCGAAAAGTATCCTAGGTAATTACATGTGTTACACAACACGAGATCTGAATCATCAGGTCATGTTTCGAATCTCTGAATGTATTGTTTCTTGCTTTATTTGTTGACACCTTCTGAACATTAACCTACCTGCTTTTTATCCCAGTGGTGCAACAGCCCCTAGTGGGGCCAGGGCTTCCTCATTATCGAGGCTTCACGGTCACGTTCAGGCACACCATATGCGGTAGGACTCCTCAGAACGAGTGACCAGCCCAACGCAGAGACCTCTACCTAAGAACACACAACACTTACGACAGACTGACATCCATGTCCCCCGGTGGTATTCGAACTCACAATCCCAGCAAGCGAGCGGCCGCAGACCCACGCCTTAGACCGCGCGGCCACTGAAATCGGCTTGATCACATATAGAGCATTGAGTATACAATTTAAGAAATGTGTGCATAATGTAACAATTTTTTAATTACTCTGAAAACTTTAAGACTGGCGGTCCCCCCCCCCCCTTTCGAAAGATATATTTTACTCCTATAAATATCAGATTATGCTCGTACATACTTGCTGAAACGTGTGTAGATCTGTGTGTAAAATGTCGTGTGTTTTTTCTCTGGTGTTAACATATCGACAGATTTTAATAAACCTGCACATTGCAACATTTCATAAAAATCCTCTCTGCATATGTCGACTTTTACGCCAAAAGACGAAACGATTATAGTAGGCGCACCGCGGGGCTTTGAACGAGGCAAAAAAATGTAACTTTTTTATCTGTTTCCTGCTGCGGGCCTAATAGAGAACACCCAAAGATATTATAATGCTTCCTGCGCACTCTTGCCAGCCTATACCGTAACCACGTCCATTACACCGATGTGCAAATGTAGCGCTATTGCTTTCGATGAGATTCGAATCCTCATTACCAGTCTTTTTTTATTTTAATACAAGACATCTCCGTTGGTACACAGATACAAAAGGATGTGTATTCTTATTAATTATACAGTTATAACCAACATAAGCGTAACTTGGCTAATAACACTTGGGGGGGGGGGGACAAAACAAACCCTGGGGTTTAAAAAATTATTTTTCCAAGGAGTGAAAATTGAAAAAGGGGGGGGGGAATTGGCCCCATAAAAGGCAAGTTTTTCATTTTATTTTTTATTTTTATTTGCTATTATTCAATTCTGTAACCAAAAAAAATTCTAGGTTGAAAAAATATTGGGGGGCCTTTGGGGGGGCCCCGGGGGGAGGTGACGCCTATGATAACCGACTCTTCCTTTTTAATGTATATTTAGGGTACTTCTTTCAGCTCATAAGAGCCATCATGAGGCCATAACAGAAACTATAAACTAGAAAACTCAATATGTTTTTATAAGTGTTGGTTATAACTGTATAATTAACCTTTTAAAGCCTAGCTGTAACTTTACATACCGTCAGGTTTAACATTAAAAAATTCTATGTGGTGCCCACATTGCGTTTATGTGTTTTGTACGGATCTCAGAACAAACAGCAACTTTTGCCTTATAAAACATTAAGAAATTGGTTTTTATAACCGAAGTGGAGAGTGTCTACAGCGCGGTACGCACTGAGTCCTTATATAAAACAGATACGCTTCGTCTTTAAAGGGTTAGTAAGAATAAATATGCTTTTTAATCTTCTTTTAATTACACGAGTAAAATTTAGTTCCCTAGTTTACTTATTTTTCTTTCTTTAAATTCTTAGCTGTTACGTATTGTTACATTGAGAAGGAAGGAAACCACATCACTTAGGAAGAACGATTAATTCTTGTGTTGTATATAAATGTGTGTGTGTGTACAGACAGTGTATTGCTGTTCCGGAAGTTGTCAACTGTCGTGCCAGCTCCATTGAGTGACCCGCGGTCGTTTCCTTCGTTCAAAGTCCTGACCTATACAAGAAAGAACCAGCATGTAGAAGCCAGTGAAAATGGATGGGATGATATAGTGTGAACTGTGGCAGTAGAACGTGGAAATGAGATATTGCGTTGTGCAGGAAACTGTGTAGAGAAAGAGACAGAAAGGAAGAGGCAGGGTATCGATCGCGGGCTCGCAGTTTTATGGTCCATTTCTAAATCACTAAAACTTCTCCTCTATCCATCCCTTTGTACTTGTAGAACGAACCTTGACGTTATAATCGTGCATTTTGTGGTACTGATCATCGTAAACATCATCATCATTGACGTTCGGTGTGTTTCTGCAGACTTTGCGGCATCCTCATTAGGGTAAAGCAGGGTTATAATGATCACTGCGCCTACACTTTCTGTCAACAGGGGTGGTAAAAAGATAAATAACAAGTAACTTAGGGCTTTTAACAATCTTAGCTTCATTAAAGCATTGTATAAGTTTTCGTCGGACGAATGTCTCAGTAAAGGTAAAGCAATCGCTGTACAGGCCCTTAGGGTTCCAAGAGTTTGAGGCTGCCATATTTCCAGACAATCGGCATATGAAGATGGTAAGGTTGTCAGCCCTACGCACCGGCCGCCTTTACCCCGCGGGAAGTATTCCTGGTACTCATTCCTGTTAGAGGCTGAGTCGACCCCAGGGCCATAGTGCCACTGGAAGGATTAAGTCAATTATAAATTCCGATGACACTATCTGGAACCGAACCCGCGACCTTCCGGCTTGAAGTGTACTGCCTCAACCAACTGCCCCCACCGCGTACCCCCGAACGCCGCAGTAGTGCCTTGAAATAGAAGATAGCCTGCCTTTATATTTGGTATTAATTGTTACAGTTGAATCAAACGTTAGTACTTAAAGAGAGTCGTTAAATGGCGAAGTATAGGTAAACTCATCTGTAAGCACCACGGTATTAAGATGTATGACGTGGAATAAATGCCCATGTCACAAGGAGTCGGTTTCTCGTTTGAAATTGTCCGTGACACTGTGTGGTCTTTGACGTGCGTACCGGCACTTCCGGGGAATTATGTGAGATTTCAGGCTGTCAGGACAGAGACTATAAGAGCTTTGTGTCTTCTGAGATAGAGTGCAGTGTGATAGCTAGTTAACAACAATTCTGAGGAATCTTATGCCTCAATCTTCTACCGTGAAGATTGAGGAAGTAGGGTTTTCCTAAAGGTTTGTATACGACATCACAACCCAGAAACATTTTGACCCTGGAGATGGAAGGAACACTTCCACTGAAACGTTGTTATCCACTTCCAAGACTGCAGATGTTACAGTCTGAAAGCACTACGCGTTTTTATTCGTAGTCACTGCCGTCTGATGAGCCATTCACTCATTCCATTAGCATTCGATACGGTAGTTATTAAACTGGCGAACAAACTATCCACTTTTATGGAACACAGTGGTTGGTTGATTACCATGTTCACAAAACTGCGCAATATGGACTCTATCCTTATCTAGTTCGACCCGGACCACACTATCAAATCATGTTTCTAGAACTTCCGTTTTAATATTGTCCTACTTTCTATATAACTCGGTGCCCTAAGTGGTATTTTTCTGGAAGTATCTTCACCAAAGTTGAATGTGCATTTCTCATATTCACATGCGTGCTCAATATCCTGTCCATCGCCTCCGTTGTGTGATTGTATATGTGAAGCCCATTGCTCGGGGAACACCAAACTAGCACCGTTACTGGGATGCTGGATAATTCTTGTCAAACGCAGAGAGAACCCTCGATTGATCCCAGAAAACTTGCACCTTCGTCAGTGGCACTGTGAGAATCTCAAATCTCACAAAATATGGGTTCAATATGGGTGCAAGGAGATGTTCTACTTCGTAACCAATATTTCGTACATTTTACAGGATAGAATTAGCAAAAATTTCCGTTTCCCAGAAGTGCAAAGTGTGGAGCCAATCAATTAAATTCTCGTCTTTTGTGTGGACAGGTTCTACCAGATCCGCACAGCTCTCCGCGTCTCGCCCAAGCTGCCCGTCAAGGTGGAGGTGAATTTACCTCGGAACCAACGTGAGTATGCCTTGGTTATCTTTATACAGCAACTGTCATTGTCTTAGTAGCATTCACTTTTGGGACTGCAATTCCGAATCTGTGCATATATTAATCAAGGCAATCCAGCATAGGCATACCCAGAATTTTTCTGTGGGGAGGGCTGATTTTTTTTTTGGCAGCGGTGCTGACCCTGAAGCTATATATAATTGATATTTGAGTTTAAAAATTGTGTTGTGAAAATCATGTCAAACTCTCCGAGTGGACATCTGGCTACGTTACAGGGGAAAATGAAAAGTAACTGAAAAAAACATATGCATACCCATAAGTTTTTATTACATTTTTCAATATTCTAATGTATTAGTCATCAGCTTATTTTGGTAGCTGATTTAGGCTGAAGCGTAAATCACATAAAACCTTTGATATCATCATGTCTACAAAATCTGTGTTTTTTAAAATTTCGCTTTGGAAGGGGCTGCAGCGCGGCGGGGGGGGGGGGGGGGGGGGGGGGGGGGGGGGGGGGGGGGGGGGGGGGGGGGGGGGGGGGGGGGGGGGGGGGGGGGGGGGGGGGGGGGGGGGGGG
>BLKM01000691.1:516136-640759 GCA_013340265.1 Coptotermes formosanus
CCCCCCCCCCCCCCCCGCCCCCTGGGTCCGCCAATGCAATCCAGGCGTGTAGACATATGAAATTTAATTTTGTATTACTCATTCCGTGCATGCGTAAATAATTAATTTTTTTCAACAACCAACTACATGCACAATATGTTTTTTATTATTATATTAAAATTACAAACTCCAATTTGTTTCAGTCCTTACAGTTTCATCGTCAAGTATTTGTGTGTGTAACGACATCTAAAATTGCTGTAAACAGTTGTTTCTAGATCTGTTGTACACCGTGTAGTAGAAGTGGCTGTAAGATGTGAACAGTTCCTTGTGAGATTGATGTCAACATACAGCTTCATCATGCCTCTACGTCTGTCCGTCCACATGGAACAATTCGGCCCCCAGTGGACAGATTTTCGTGAAGTTTGATAGTTGAATGTTTTGCGAAAATCCATTGATAAAATTCAAGTTTTGTCAAAATCTGACAACAGTAATGTTTCAGAGAAAAGTTGTAGAGAAAATGAAAACACACATTTTACTTTTAATAGATTTTCTCCCGAAACTGGTGCCATTTATGAGATAATGTGGAAAAATGTGGTAGAGACAGACAGGCCACAGATGACAATATAATTACGGCGCATGCGCATTGAATGCTGGATAACTAAGGCTACAGACACGCACGCAGAATATGTAATACTTATTTCTTTTCCACGGCAACAGTGGTTACGCGAAAGCGCCTCAATGTTACGATATACGTGTGTTGCGTGTTATTACATTTCTTACCCGACTTGGATGTAATTCGGTATGTGAAATGTGTACAAAAATTCATTGAGTGACCGGGGGTTTCTTAAAAGCGGCAGATTGGAAGCCATATTTTACTTAGGGGCGTCAATGGATTTATATCCGTACTGCCCACATTTATTGTCAAATTTGGGTTAAATTCGATGTAAGAGTTCTGCACACAGTACTGCTGAGTATGAGTTCCATGAAAATCGACTTAAGGAGGGTCATAATTTATTGGCATAAATGAAATTACATTTATGCATATACAGTGAAACTGTATGACATTTTGGGAGTAAAGAATGCCTTCTTAGAGTCTGTATGGTACATCATGGAGTACATTATTTATATTCTTTTTATAACAGGAAATGTTTAACAAGCTAACCTAACATATGGACTGGAGAATTAACTGTTAAATTTGTCCATCCATTGTTTGTGTTTCAGGCTCAGAGTTAGCTTTTCCAGCGTGTGTGGTGAATGGCACGGGTGTAAGCAAAACATTCCAGATCCTGTACCGCAACGAGGAAGTGCTGCTAGATGATGTCATCATGTTTCGGGCACATATCCTAGTCGATAGTCATAAGGTCAGAACAGAGCCACCGGATTTTAGGAAGGCAGTTGGCAGCATTAAGATTTCAAACTAAGAATCAAGTCCTCTCTAACTGCTTTCTATTCTTAGTTATCATTCATAATCATTCTACAATCAGAGGCACCCACAGCAAGGTGCAAAGTGGTGCACTTGCACCACCTGGGGATATTGGCACAGTTTCCTTTTTTTATTTAATAATCTAGTGAATCAAACAGGTTTTTGTGTACTAGTAATGCTTGTCAGAATTGATATGAAGGCAGAGATTGACTATAAATAGATATTTTGAGTCCAGCATTCTAATTGAATGATAACCATGTCACTATCTTTCCAACATTGATCAATAAAAAATCTGGTCACTTCACATGAAAGGAATTTGCATCACCTTGCAAAAAACCATGCTGGTGCTGATGCCTTCAGCACCTCATTTAACATTACATGACTTTTATCAATTGATATATGATCTAAAATCGCTTCATTGCAGACTGATGAAAATATGTCATGTCTGTTTTCAGATCGAGGATACGCTTGAGCGAGCAGACTTCACACTGATGGTAGAGCTGTGGTTTACGGATCAAACATTCGGTCCAGACCAGCACAGTTCCATCTCCTGTGTCTCGAGCCGAACGCTGCAGCTCCACTTCTCCCCCACCAGAGGTCTTCACTATCACCTGCCCGTCCTGTTTGACTACTTCCATTTGGCTGCCGTAACAATGACCATCCATGCTAGCCTTGTTGCCTTGCACCAACCCTACATCAAGTGAGTGAAACCCATACCGTATGCAACAGAGTTTGCAATTTAATCTCTCTCTCTTTAACAGCTAGCTGCTAATTTGAAATTGTCCATACCGTGTACGTATGAATTTAATTTGTATTATTTTGGACCAACTCGTACACTAAGAAAAACCAATATATCAGGTTTCACATAATTCACAACATGTTTTGGTGTAGACTACACCATCCTCAGGGGAAGCTATAAGTGTACTAACATAGCTCTTCCTGAGGATGGTGTAGTCTACACTGAAACATGTCAGGAATTATGTGAAACCTGATATATTGTGTTTTCTTAGTGTACGAGTTGGTCCAAAATAATGCAAAAAAAACTGGCTGCTACTATATCACATGTTTCCTAAACTCCACAGTATTCCAGCTTCAGTTTTCAGCAAGCTGTTTGTAAATCTATATTGTCGCTTAGGGGCAGTAATATAACCAGAGCTTGAAAACATTTCCCATGAGTCTGCATGCTGTCACCCAAAGAGGGGAATGCAGTCAGGCCTGAACAAGTTATCTATAGATCATGCACATCACTCGACCATTCTAAGCATAGCGTTCAACCAGATATTTTGTAAAAATTCAATTTCTACTTCACAGTAAACATGTTACATCTTCATCGCAAAGACCAACTGGTTAATGCTGTGTGGGGGCATTATCAGCGTTTTTGTATGGAGTGACACAAAACACATGAATGCACTGTGAGGACAGCACTGTGTTTTTGAATGCTATAGCTGATAGAATATACAGCTACCACTGGGCTTTGGAAGGTTGAGGGTAATGATATAAGCAGGCCTGAACAGAATTTCTGTAGGTATGAGTACCATTTAAAAACTTTTGGAGGCAGAATTGCAATTGGGAAAACGTGGAAAAATATTAGAGAATGAAACTTGTGTATGGGGTGTTGTATAGTTCATGTTTCAGCTGAGATAAGAACAGTAGCCCATCATGAAGAGAGTCTGTAGAATACACATGAAATGGTGTACTTACGAGGGAAAAGTCATACTTTGAAACAGTTGAGACTTTGAAATTTTTAAACCACTGCAATTTACACAACATTTGGAGATGTTTAATTTAAGAATAATGATTCTATCTTGAATATTTCTCCAGATCCCACAGTTGAAAATACACCCATGCCTTCACGTGAAGGTGTCACTATTAATGACAACAGCTCACAGCAGTTTTCTAGTATCAAATAGGAAATACATTATGTGATTCAGTGTAAGTTCCTGTATGCTGCACCATAAATGCTTCTATAAGTTGTGCAACTTTGGTGCAGGTTATGGCTTGAGAAGATGTTAGTGTCTACAAGTCCTAATTGAATTCTGTAAAATGTAACAAAGTATTTCATCAGAAAATGTTTTCAGTTATTCATAGCTTTCCTAATGTGTGAAAGGTTTAAACTAGTTCTATAAAATGTTACATTTGATAATAATGACATTGAAAATTGCTAGATAAATTTGAAGAGCTGTAACTACACATTTTTTCCCCTGTTTTCTGCATGCATAGTTTCCTCGTGTCTGTGATCCTTGCCTCTCTTCTTCCATCTATCACTCAGCACCTCCTCTAAGTACATGGAAGCCCTTGCACAAAGGGCACAAAACCTGTAGCAACTGAAATTCAACCACTTAGGGGTCTTGTGAAACTATCATATGTCTGAAATATTTAAAATATAAATGGAAGGGCTTGGTGGAATGAAGGCTTACGATTTATTGTGACAGATGTCGAGCTTTTGTGCAGTATATTTCACAAATCTTAATGTGTACTTGTCATGTGAAATATGCTCTCTCTCTGTCTCTCTATATATATGTATTTATATACATATATTTATTTATTTATTTGTAATGTGTACACAAAAGCTGCTGGGCATTTTGGTATCACTCCAAACATATGCATCAGGTAGGCCTATCTAAAGAGCATATCAGAGATGCTATTTAACCCCCTTAGTTGCAAAGCCAGTGTCTTGTCACTGTGCTGGAAATGCCATTTGATGGTTTCTGAGTTACTGCAGTGTGGAGAAATACCTTATCTCCCTCAGTGGTAACTTACCTTCTTGAATTTTCACGGAATATTAATATGTACTGCTTTTTCCAAATAAGCACACAAAAAAGAGACACAAAATAGGAATAAAATTAAATTCTGCCAGTGTAAAAGGAATTTAACTTCCTGGTCAACTGTAAAAAAACATAATTTCAATTTATAATTGAAAATCTCAGTATAATTTTAAATTTTCTTAATGATTTATATTATGCATTTCAACCTAATAATGTTGGTCCTAATGTTTGGTAGTTTTTGAGATACAAAAATGTTTCATAAGCCATATTACGTGCTGTGCCAGCTGCCCAGCTATAGAAGGTTTATAAAATCACAGCCAGTGCCAATGAGTGGGAGGGAAAGCTGGTACAAGTTACCAGGGCCCAGTGGTCCAGAAGGGGGCCTGGGACCCCCCTGTATGTTGCATATGTTTATATCTTTCTCAGTAGTATCGTTATTTGTTGACTGTGCAAATTAACCAAGTCACTCTGCAACTGACAGTCAGTCTTTCCAACTTATTGCAAAGATTTTAGCCAGTCTGCCCTTGCTGCCAGGCCTGAAAAATTTTTCACCAGGGCCTGAACCCACTCTCAGTGGCCCTGATCACAACATCCAGACAAACCAAACAAGAGGAAGTATGGTGGTAGATTCTAAAACTACGCGCTACCCTGGTCATGACACCATCACAGCTGTCACCTGTTGAAAGACTGCCAGCCACGAGTATTTATTTGAGAGGGTGCACTGGGAACACTGCACTCCTGACACTAAGCATTAATCATGCTTCACATGTACTGTTACATGTTTTCCTCCAAGTCCTTTCAATTGTTTTGCCAGTTGTATAATGGTAGCACATCTAAGCAGCAGTAGCAGCACCAAACAGCTTCCTGCAGACAAATGTACCAACATTAAATGTCATAATAACATTCAGCTCAGACATAGCTTGCAGAGTTTGCAGTAACTCTCATGTTCTTGGAATATTAAGTCACTTGTACTACTTATTTGGCTACTCTGAATGACTGAAAGTTATCGAACACAACTTTTTTTTTACACTGTTTATTGCAGTTTATTACCCACCCTGTATGTTTTCACTTCTCTAGCCATCTTCTGTCTCTGAACATCAGGAGTTTTTCACACATATGTGATACTGGGTTCTTACAAAGTTGTCTGAATTTGTAGGCATTATTTTTAAATATTGTTACACTGTGTTGATTTAAAGTTATTTTAAAATTATATTTCAACATACTGTATTATCTTACAATATCTTGAATTTTAATATTGCTGTCTTCTTGCATGTGACATTGTGTTTGGTATACAAGTACAAATATTCTGGAGAAATGATACTTCTACTCCTTTACCTTGAAGATGGATTTAGCACATTCCTTTTTTACTGACATTCTCAGGATTACATCCCAACTTTGTAGTAACTGCCATGAGAACCTGAGATTTTTTATGGGTTTTAGTTTAAACCTATTATTTTTGCCTCCTTTCAAATGCTGTGGCCTGTTACACTGTACTGCACATTGTTGTTCTCTGGTACAATTTGTTCATCCGTTATGTTCTATTATGTAATGTCCAAAGCAGGGTGGATAATAAATGATCATTAAGTGCAGTAACACAAAATGTATATTTAGCAGTCTTCGGTCATTCGTGTCGTAACCTTTCGTGCATAGCATTCTTACAGTCATTCAGATTCTTGATACTTCTGATGCCTTTACAAATATTTTTATTTTGCAACCATGTCATTTATCTGATTGTCTGCAGGAAGAAGTCAGTGTAATCACACCCTGGTTTCGTGACTGGTAAATGGAGTAAACACACTGTGTGATATAATGTTTAGCAGCACATTTATCAGATTAATAATTGTCATTAGGAGTACACTGTGTGCACCTCAGTGTTCCTATTGGTGTTTTGAGTGCAATATAATGACACTTTGTTGTAGAGCACTTTGTCCCATCATTACAAGTTGAGTGGGTTGCCCTTCATATTTCCAAGAAGTACAGTACTTTCATACATAATTTATGCCTTCCAATGTATGTTACTGTTCATATCATAAAAACATGTGTATTTCATATATACAGATTGTAGATCCGCAGTAAACTGTAATTACAAGTTTTTGTTTTTTACTGCTCAAAAGAAAATGGTGATATGAACTGCTACCCCGTGTTTTGTAAAGAAACCAGTCATAGGCTAAGGTTTTAGTATTTTCAGTTTTTATACTAAGCTAATGGGTCATTCCATGCATACAGTTTTAGATCATAATTCCATTTACATTAAGGCAGTTTTATGGTATAGGATGAAGGGATAAAACTTTCAGAGTTGTTATATACTGTACCAGGATTCAAACTAGATGGCAGATGAATTCTGTTATGCCAAGACAGACAGATATACAAGGTGCAATGTTGTGAGATTGTATGTGCTAATATGATTATACTACCGTAATTAGATATTTGTGTGTCATGTTGTACCATTGATTAATACAGTATGTTTACATGTAAGATACAACATTATTAGGTAGTATACTGGATGAGCAAAAAGTCTGTGTGCACCTGGCAGAGGTAGGATGTAGGTCAACATGGAACTCGCAGTGAATAAATGAATGGCGCGACTGACCAAGAGTGCGGAGTTGGAGAGGATTCGGACTACATGACAGAAGTCACATATGCCACCTCAAGTGTTTTATGTCTGGGGCTCCCCCCTTGCAGCACAGTGCAGCACGCTTCTTGCACAGGTTCACAGGAACTTCTCACTCATCCTGAATAATAGTTACCGTATATAATAATGTTTTATCTTAGATATAGCATAGTTACACTAAGTTTGATGTCTCATGCTCAACTGTAGGTTCTTCCTACTTGACGGACAGCAAGTAAGGCTGCTATTACTGTGCCTCTTTTTGAGGAAGTTAAGCATCTTTATAACTAAATATCTAGCTTGTCTGTCTAACACATGTTATTTTTGCTTGTTGCTTTTCCAGTCTTAAAAATGCAGTAAAATGTCTATCAGGTGAAGTAAACATGAGAAGAACTTTGTTTTAACACAAAGACTTATATTCAAGTGCAAAATGTGTGAGAGGATGTGGACAGGTATTGAGAACTCACAGATGCTGATTGGTTTAACTTATCCACATAACACTCAGTGTTGTGCTACTATTGGACACCTGTCATTTTGTTTGAATCCTAGAATAGTTATACCATTTGAAATTTTTTAATTTTCTCATCATTTGCTTGTGGACAGAATTTGTGATGTTTTGTTGTTTTGTCTAAAACTGCCATAAAAGGCATGACTGATAGATGGACATGATCCTGAGAATTATTGTGTTCTAGACGGTGGAGTAATGGAAGTGGAAATTATATTAGAAGTTTAGTAGTTATGTCCCACAATGACACGGAAGAGTTACATGTTGGCTAACGTTTTTATCAGAAATGAATCAGAATAAAAATGAACCGTCATTAAATTTTTAATTTTTGTAACATCAGTGATATAGCCTGAGACACTACAGAACAATGTGATACCTTTCAGACATGTTTCAAGTTCTAAAATGTTGATGCTGTGAAGTTTTGTGTGTGTGTAAAGTGGGTAAGTGCTGAATAGGCTTCTTCGTATCAACCCTGTTGTTATCCCCGAAACGGGAAGTCACCTCACATTGAGTGTTACCACACCCATCCCAATGCAACTGTATTACCACAGTTTCATTTATGAATGATTTTTTGCATTTGATACTGCTGCTGCTGCTGCTGCTGTTATTTTTATTTGAGGCTTGCTAGAATTTGAATCCACCCGTGTAAGTATAAAATCATAATATTCATATGCTCAAAAGGTTCCATAACCTGTCTGGAGTATATTTTCGAAAGTGAAATGTTTTGTATTTCTCAATACAATAAAAATGTGCTTTGGTAAAAACTAGCATTCTAACATGTTTTAGAATGTGACTTCTTGTGTATGGTTGTGAAACGTGGTCTCCTACTGTGAAGGAAGAACACTGATTGCATTTGGGGGGGGGAATATATCTAGGAAAGTGTCTGAAATGTAAAGGGATTGTATAAGGGGGAGTTCAAGATGTTAATGTAGAGAGGAATTTTATGATTCATATAGGTCACCTTCTATTGACAGGTGAGTGAAATCAAGGATGTTATGATGGACTAGTCATACAGTTTGCATAAAAAGTTCCCTCCAGTTGCGTAGTCATTCTGTTGATAGAAATACTGGTAGTGATAACTGCATTATAATCTTTGGTAGGTCTGTTTAGTGTAGGGTAGAGGGGGCTGGAGAGGAACACACCAGCAGGGAGAGAGTGGCAATCCTGAAACATTGTCATCTGCAAAGGTAGACTATAACAGGTTTCATGAAGTGAATGTTAAATGATGCAGTCATCAAGATTTGGAATTAATTTTGAATTACAACAAGTTCTAGCAAGTCTTTGTAGCCAAAAGATGGAACCACTCATTGCTTTGTGTTTTCTCCCTTTTGCATGCTCAGGAAAAGTATCCTGCACTATGTGCAAAGTTGGTGAGTCTGTCACAAATTGTGCCACTGTGCCATTGTGCCATTGTGCATTTCTTCTGTTCTTGAGACCTCAGCTCTCATATTCTTGAAAGCATATGTTCAGAAGCATATGTATTGAAGCTGTAGCCCTGTTTCTCGTGTTACATGCAATGAACTACAATCTAGCTAACTTAGGGGAGTACAGTTCTTCCACAGAAGCCGAGTTGCTCAACTCATTAAGACATTCCATGCATTTTACTAACCCCAGAGTTCCATTACTGTATTCCCAAGCACTACGCATTGGTCTGTATCCTCAACCATATCAGTCTGTGTCATAGCATCCTCTTTCTGATTTTTAATCAAGGGGAAGAGAAATGTGGGCAAGTATATAAAGTTGGGTGAGTGGAAGATTGGGTGGGTTGGTGTGTCATTTGTTGGGTGGTCAGATGGATAGCTGTGATGCAGGGGTTGGCTGTGTATATGATTGGTGAATTTATAAATTGCATGCCATCTTTATTTCAACTCATACATCTTTGGTGAACCAAAATTAGTAACACCCATCCTTTCTGAACAATAGAACTAATTTTGAAAAGTTGAAGGAACTAATCTTCAGTGTTATGGGCCAGGACAGACTGATATTTTCGCATACTTTTACCTTCCTGTGTTACTGTGTGAGAAGCTGAAGATTGTAATAGTTCCACTGTAACATATGCTTTCAAGGGATGCAGTGTAATGAATCATTTCCTTTAATTTCACATGTTGTGCTTTTGCTTTGTGTTTCTTTGTGTCTAGTTTCCTTATTATTGCCTTCATATGTGTATTGTTTTCTGTTGCACATTTTTCGATATCTTGCATCAAGTAATTTTACTAAAGAGTGTCATTCACATGACATCAGATATGACTGTCGCAGTATATCTGTGTTTTTATTTGAGGTTGGGTGATTCTGATGCAGTGTCGGACATATAAATTTTTCACAGGCATATGCCTGTGGAATATGTTCTTAAGTTTTCACATACAATGTATTTTATAATGATTACATAAATGTTGTTAAATTGTTCCTGTATACATTAATCGTTTTAATCATGTCAGTCTCCACATTTCAGTCATGTATTCCCATTGTGTGCCTCTCCCCTTTGCTGAGGTGAGTACAGGAATATTATATTCAACACGGCCATTACTGCTTCCTTCCATATCCCTTCCAGTTTATGATTCATATTCACCGAATAATTTGATACTGTAACATATTCAGCTGACACTGGATTTTTAAATAATGTAAGAATCAGTCATTATGCTGGCGTAGCATGGTTTATAATTGTTACAGAATCACCCAGCTTAATACAGCATTGTTAAATAACTGAATAACAAAGTATTTTAACAAATCTTCATTAGCTGAATGAAATATCTTAGAGACAGATATAACAGTGTTGTGGTCTGCTGTTTGTGAGTGAGTCACACGTGTTTGCATTTTCTAGCAGTGACTGATCTGTGTTACAGCACACCACGTAGCGCCAAGCCTTGGCTTGGAACATCACAAAGGCTCAATTTTCGCCAGCCACAATCCACGATGGAGACTGTGTTCTTTGGAAACCTGGTAAGTATATGTATCATTTCCAGGAATGTAATGGTAGTATTTTGTGTAATATTGTACCACTGTTCGTGTATCACTTTTAGTAATTTGCATAATTATGTGAAATTTTAAGTGAATCACTTCATTCGAATATAAGTATGGTGAAGTCCCGATACAGTGCAGCTCTTTGTTTACCACGATCTGTGGCAGTATATCGTGGGCAGCAGCAAATTGAAGTACTGTTCACAGGCTTTCACATGTGCTAAGTGAGGGCGGCACTATGTTGGGGTTTGACTGTATTTCAATAGTGTTAGGCTGTGACTACTCCAGACATCTACATTAAGTTCCTGTGTTGTTGATAAATTCCATATCATATATAACTTTGGCTTTCAGGGTTTACCTGCACTGTATGTTAAATTTCTTCCAAAAGTTTGGTGTACTTTTCATTCAGCATTTTTAGGGTTAGTGCAAGATAGAAGTTCGAAGTAGAAAGACGTGTTGGTCTTGTAGTTTGAGTAATGAGTGGGGAGTGGAGTTGGGTGATATTAAATGGGGAGAGGCCATATGCTTAAGAAACCTGATTACAGAACAGTGTTTAATTCGTAGACCTTTCTGAGTTTTTGTCAGCCTTCACGATTGAAATTTTGGGCTGTGACTGTTTAAATGGCTTTCCTGGTAGTGTTGGAATAATAAGTGTAGTTGAGACCTCATTTTCATCACGGGGCAAAGCCTGAAATCACAAATGAGTGTGGTTGTTCACTAAGGCTTCAGTTTTACCCTTAGTCATAACCACGTGTCCCCTTCCCGTTGGACAGCACCACACCCACACTGCCATTGTTATTTCCACTGTGAGATCTGTAGTTAAGACCACACAACACACAGGAAAATAAGTATTCATGAAATATGATACTTAATGATAAAGACTGCTAGCCAAATGCATGGCTGAACTTTAATGTAGAAGTCATACATTTGTTTGTGTGTCATAAATTGCACATAAAGGTAATGTCACTGTGCACATCTTGAAGGCATACTGGGGAGTAGAGGTATTGCTTCACTCATTTTTAACCTAGGCACTAGGTGGGTGAATGGTTAGCTTTATGCCTTGGTGGCGTTACTCCCAGGAAAGAGCTTCCGTTACCCACTAGGAGAATGAATGGACCCCAGAGCTGGTCTGGAAGCTTTGAGGGGTAGGAAAGAGCTTCCGTTACCCACTAGGAGAATGAATGGACCCCAGAGCTGGTCTGGAAGCTTTGAGGGGTAGGAAAGAGTTTCCGTTACCCACTAGGAGAATGAATGGACCCGAGAGCTGGTCTGGAAGCTTTGAGGTGTAGGAAAGAGCTTCCGTTACCCACTAGGAGAATGAATGGACCCGAGAGCTGGTCTGGAAGCTTTGAGGGGTAGGAAAGAGCTTCCGTTACCCACTAGGAGAATGAATGGACCCGAGAGCTGGTCTGGAAGCTTTGAGGGGTAGGAAAGAAAAAGAATTGCTGGAAATCACACCACAGTTTCCCTCTAATCAGGCCCATAGCATAGTCACTGTACCAACTGAGGCGTATGTGACTTTCGTGTGTGCAGTGACTTTTAAATTACATTTGATTCATCGTGGAGTTTAAATTGTTGCAGAAAAATTCCTTCATGTGTTAAAAAGTGACAAAATTCTAAATGAAGGCACTGCTTAGTTGTATGTTTTCTTTGACGTTGTTATGGTATGTATGTTGTGGTTGTAGCCTGTAGTTTCATGTGGTTTTTCACAGTTCAATAACAATACCTTTTGTTACTGCCTTGCATTCTGTGGTGCATCATAATGAAGAAGAACACAAAGGCAAGCCTGTTTGTCATATTTATGTATTAATATGAGCAGTACACACCATTAGTTATAATTGTGCCTTTTCTTCTGCTGCTTTTAGGAAAGTTATTGTGTAAAAACAACTGGCTGGCTCTGAACACTAATTTATGCCATCACACAGAGGTTTCTGTTAAAGCTTGATGCATTCTTTGGCATATACACGTAACAGCACAAGGACTATTACTGCTTTAGCAGCTGATGTGGTTATCATTGTTGCCATGTGATAAGGAAATACGGGTTTAACCATCGGGCTGCAGGTTTAATGGTTTGTACCTCATGGTGTATTGACTGTCTCAGTTATTGTTGGCAACTATGTGCCTGAATATGCAGGTTTCCTCTTCTATAAAGTTGCCATGTTTGGGGAAACAATAAAAGAGACACCTTCTAAAATGAAGCATCAGGAAGGAACTGGGACTGCAAGCCCTTCACAGAATATTTTATTACATTGTGTGTACTCATGACGGTGACTGGAACAAAGCCCGTAACAGTCTGAATCCTAGAGTGGAATGTTCTGCTGGTTATCGTACAGATTTGCTATTCAGTTGGTTCCAGGCTCCATCCTAACTGTTGCTGCGAAAAAGCAAAATGGTAAATTTGTCCCTGCTCTTAATTATGCACTGTGTCATAAAAGGCATATGGGGGAGTGGAGGTGTATCTCCTCACATCCTTAACCTCAGCATTAGTTGGAGGTAAATAGTGTTTTGTGTCATCACAACCTTACCCAGAGGAATGAATCTCATTGCCTTTGGTACCCGCCTGCATGGGTCCCAGAGCTGGTTTGGATGATATGAAAAAGAAAAATGTATCTTCTACTAGGAATTGAACCCAGTGTCTTCAGTCATGGGGGCCCATAGCCAAACCACCATACTGACTCAATTATCCTGGTGCCTCATGCCTCTACTAAGTGATAATTACTATGAAAGCAATACAGTATATGAGTGTAATGATATACACTCATGTGTATGTGGTATTAAAGCCTGCACACTCTGTGGAATGTTCATTGTTATTGGAATTAGCCCATGTCGTAGGCCATACATGTCAGCTTAGGTCAGTGTTTAATATCTGAATGTGTGGGAGTGTTTCTTCTCTGAAGCTTTTATTTTATACAAATGATTAGATGGTTTTAGGGGTTTCTCTGAAGCCTGTGAAACTGCACTGTTCATATGGCAGCACTGTATGACAGAATTAGTTGTCACTGCCCACAGCATGCACAGCACACTTGCAGCTCACCACAGATTGATCAAATACAGGTCTTCCCAACACTAGTCAGTGGAGAAATTTCCACTGTGTATGGCTGAGCTGTTATAATTGTTTATGCTGTTTTTTATTTGCGCTTTGCAGTAAATAATGGTTTTAGAGGTAGTGTGATATTTTGTGGGGGCGGAACACTGATGTGAACATGTCAGTAAAACTGAACGTTTATTTAAGTTGTTCCATGCTGTAACTGAGATGTCATGCTTAAATTGTTGAGCAACTTTTCTGGTGAACTTTGGTGTTTAATGTTTGTGAAAATATACTCATACTTCTCTTGCCATATCTTGCTGTGTCTGTGAGTAATGTCACCACTGAAGTGCTGTCTTGTGTCGTGTTGGGTAACTACACACGGACAATATTTTAGTAAACAGCCTTATTGTGGAAGGGGTTAAATATGACAGTCATCTTCTGAAGACTGTGATAATCCTGCCATCTCAGAATGGTTGAGTTATAGCTGCTGGTAGCTGTTTGAACTTCCCCTGTAGTATTGATCCTTAATGTCATGCCAGCACTCAAAATGTAAGTTACTGGCCACACTTCATGAACGAATTAAAGTGCAGAAATGCAGTTTCATTCGAGTGTCATGGCACACCAGTTAAGAAATGCTACTCTGTATCCGTGCGTTACAGCGTGCGTTAAGGCTGAAGGGGATAAGACGTGATGTTATAATAGTATGTGTTTTATGTTACCACAGAATAGCACAAAATGTGTCAGTTCAGGAACTCGGCTGGCACATGCACGTCACGTTCATCAGGAGGTGTGCAGTATCCTGTTGGCATCTTATGAGACACTTCAGGCGCGCCTTCAAGAGTACATGAAACTTCTGCCTTCGTGGCAACAGTTGAAGCTTGAAACCACCGACTGCTTCCAGAGGTTTAGCAATCTGAGTGACTTGGCTAAAGTGAGTACTGGTGAGCTGCAGCTTCGTTCACCTCCCCCAACAAATTTAGTGTTTGAAAATGAGAATCATCTTGTAACTGGGGAGAACACAAAATACTTCACTAGGATGTTGGTACATAAGAGGGAAATTTTCTTATTTAAGCGCACGGGTGCATATGTTGTTCTGTTTAGGTTACCCGTTGAATGTTACACGTTTGCGTGCAGAGCACAGTAGGGCTTGAAGAGTTGCATTATGAACTTTGGTACTTCCTTTAGACTTGATGCTTAATTTCTTCTAGCTAATTGTGAATTCTGGTAACAATGCAACAAAGTTCCCAACTTATCATGGCTAGCACCCACTTTATATCCAATAACAAACAATATTGCTTGCTTTCTGGAGTTTTTCCATCATTTCATATTACAAACAGAATACAATGTTCCAGAAACAGGGTCCATTTCCATCCTAGGTGAAAAGGTGGATCCAGTCGAATTATTGAGATAATCCTTTTTGTTGGACCCAATTCCATACAATCTCCCTACCTTTTGAACTGAGGATGGAAACGGTCCTAGTGTCTGAACATTTACTGTTGAGAACACTAGGTAGTAGGGAAAAATCTAGAAACTAAGTTATCCTTATTAGAACTTACAACTGTCAGAACTTTTAGAATTGGGCTTTCTTTTGTTTATTCTATAGCCTATGCATGAACACACACACACACACACACACACACACACACACACACACACACATTCTCTATATCTTTCTTGTTAATAATAAATTAACATCTTTGATGTTGCCAGCAATGTTTTTTTTATTTTTGTAAGATGAATCTCTGCTATGCTCTATTACCCACAATAACTTCCACAAATGTTGTCTCACATAGCATGCATGATTTCACAATTCTTTCACTGTTTGTAAAAGTAAAGTAATAACAGTTGTGCATTAACTATCAGCTGTCACATTTGAAAATACCAGCACACTGTTAGATTTTTATCTCTAAAGTTCACAGTTTCTCTGTAGGAGTACAGGTGTCCATGCGCACGCTATGAAGGCAACTGGAGAGAGTAGAGGTATAGCTTCACTCATTCTTAATCTCAGCACTGTAGTTTCTCTGTAGAACACATATTTCTTAAGTTCAGTAGCTTTATTGTGCTTTCCTCAGTTCCATAACAAAGGCAGTGATAAGTCATATCAGTGTGTCTGTCCATCCTTAACAAGTTTTAGAACAATTGACAGCTTTTTATGAAACTTCGTATGAACACAATGGCCATTAGATGTCTCGCTGCTTCTATAATTATTAATATCCTGACATAATCATTGCGATCATGGTGACTCTGAACTTCTGAGATGAGAATGACTGTAGCAGTCCTGAAATTTTGTACAGAAATACGTCTTTGAAAAATCTCAGTTTATCATTTCGTTTTGTGGGAATAACAAATGAACCATTGGAACTAGGGATGTAAAATCTTGTTTGGAAGTAAACCATAAAATTTAACTACAGATTTTGTATGAAAGATGTTTTAGTATGTGAGCAGTTACAAACATGGTAATTGTATGACTGAGGTTATACTTGACAAATTTAAATCCTGTGGAATCTGTACTAGTGGACACCAGAGGCTGCAGCCATGAGCTGCCCCTGGTGGACACTATACCTACACAGAAATTGATCACTTTGTTATGTAGCTGCTAATTATAGATCCTGCTAGATTCATCGTACAGACTGAAACATTTTAAGGAAAGCAGGTATCACAAGTTTACCTCAGTATTTCTTGTTTACTTCTCCAAACAATAAATTAAGTATTATTTGGCTGAGTACTTCCATCCATAACAGTGAAAGGATTAAAAGAATATATAAGCCCCTTATACGGTTAAACATTATTTGCTCATGGTCAAGCACTGTACTTCACACAGATGCCAAACATCAAAAAAAAGAAAATAATTGTGTTTATTAACCAAGAAGCATTATTTATTTACATCTGTTTAGTGAAACAGGCATAATAAACTAGAATAGCTGTGCTTACAGCAGATTCATACAAAATATAAGTTTAAATGTGACAAACTAAAGAAACAGTGACAGTGACTGTTATTGGGCCCATTGTTTGTCTGTTGTGGAGGAGTGTCACCGGAACCTCCTGGCGACGGTTAATCACCGTTCTTCCAGCAACCATGCAGAAGCTAACTGGGACAGATTAAGGGTAAAGCTTCCTGTACATTGCCATTGTGTTTCGCATGGACTTGCTTCATTGGAATGACACTGTCCATAATAATTCTTTCCCAGATTAATTTCCTTTAAATGCATGTCAGTAGACTTAATTATTTCACAAGTAGTAATATCTTATTTAGTCACATAATTCATGCACATTTCCCCTCATATTTCGTTATCAAAAAATTTGAGTATGTTTTTGGGTTGAAGCACTTACGATAATGCTTCATCATGGAACATCACTGTTTTATGTAGCTGTGAAAATGAAGTACTTCCGCCCAAAAAAAATCAGGTACTTAAATGTTATGTAGGTTTCTTAATAACAAAAAAAATTCCACTGTTTCATTCATATTTGTTTAATTAATAACAAAAAATCAGGTACCTGGGTGTTATGTGAGTTTCAGTAATTGCAACAGTATTCAACTGGTTCGTTTATGTACCTTTCATTAATAACAAAAAATAGTTAAATACAAAATTTGTCCAACCAATGCACTGTTTTGTAATGTCTTTGCATTACAACATTTACAATATTTATATATTTGTCCACATGTTTCAATCCCATAGGGTCATCCTCAGAGACTCAAGTTACAAGTTAGGATGATCCTGCAGGATCAAAACCTAGGACAAGTATGTAAATACTGTAAATACTGTAATGCAAAGACATCAGAATATAGTGCAGTGGTTGGACAAATTTTGTATTTGACTAATAATAATGCACGGTATGAGCAACATGAAACAAAAAATAGATTTATCTGAATTTAAAGTCTTTATATATTCGAGATTTGAGGTTTTCTTAGCAATGGGAATGAAGATTACGCTCTTCTGGGATGTGATGATGCCATACGGTTTGGTAGACGGACACCAGAATTGGAGAAACCTGCTGCTTCCATCATTGGGATAGAAGGATGAAGCTTCTCAGCTCTGTATGAAGTGGAGGCAGGAAATTATTCGAAATGTTGGTAACCATCCACCAAACTACACAACATCACATGCAACAAGACTGAAATCTTGAACTCGTGTCGTGCCTGTCATATTCGTTTGGCGTGGTACATTGCCTTTGCTGCAAGGCCAAATGACATGTAGCAAACAACAGAAGAAGGTACCTGCTGGCCACAGCAAATTTTATACCTGCTGCTATAACTGTGGATGTTGGTAACAACATTTTTCATTGGCATATTTTTTTTCATACATAAGGCAGGAATGTACAAACTCAATGGAGACTTCTTCTTTAAGCTATTTTTTTACAGAAAGTTGAGGATGTGTGAATTATGTGATGAAATATGCTGTAAGGTTGGCAGGTTGTTTGGCTTAAAGTTGGTTTAAAAGTGTGTCAGATTCTGGTTTTTGTTCATCAAGAAATGGCACGTATTTTATTTATTATTGTCATATCTCTTACATAACAAAATATGTAATTATCTTGTTATTATTAGGGAGCATTTTCTCAGAATTTCTGTGTAGATCTTTATCTTCTGATGGGTTTATGTTGAACCTGTCTCATACGTGACAACATTACCACTTCCCGTATTTATAAACCACTGTACAGATATTCTTGATTTGTCCTGTATGAACCAAACACATTATGACTGTAATTGCTTACAGCGATTGTTGTCCATTTTCGCAGTTGGTGGAAGTTGAAGAAGAGTTTGTGGCGATGGCAAACAGTGACATCGCACAGCTCTGTGCAGAAAATATCTTGCTCTGGCAGCAGTTTCTGGAGGCATTTTCTTGCAAGGACCCTGTTCACCAGCATCTGGCACGTCATCACCACCATCTCAGGGTAAGACCAGTCGTTTATCAAACTTTTCCATGAGTGAAAGCTCTTTATTATAGGGAAGTTACATTTAATTGGGATATACATAAATGCATTGAAATAGGTAGCTTGCACGTACAAAAGTAATCAGATTCCCTTTCTGTGCACGGCTGTGCTTTGCTAAAAAATTTACTGTGAGCCTCACTGCAAAATGGCGGTAGGTTTTCCAGGGCTTTCCTCAGTACCTGATGGCCTAGTGCCTTCAAAGAGGCCACAATTAATTCCTTCCACAGCCTTCTATCACATCATATTTTTCCATTTTCTGTTGCCAACCATAGATTTTGGGAAACCACAACTAAATAAACCAAGAAAATATAAGACAGAATGTTGTAGTACTAGTTAAATACATATAGAAGAATATAATTGGTTTTAGCTTTGTAATTTTATTATCTTAATTCTTTTCTTATCCTTTCCTGTATTATATCATATTACTCTGTTCCCAAAACAGGGTTTTTTCCACAATTCCGAAGGGTTTACTATCCGTTTTTTCCCCCCAGATTGATATTTTATTTTTCTCTTTTTCTTTTGTTCTTCTTCCTGTTGTCCTCATCACCTTCATTCTGTCCTCTTTCTTGAATAGCTTTGTATTTGTGAAATTGCGTATCTTTCCACAGCATATGGCCACTGATGCATGAGTCTGAGTGTCATCAAACAGTGAAAGCTGGGGTCTGGAATGCATACCTCTATGCCCTCTTATTGTATGGTGGCATACAAGGGGCACATTTATGTTGCTCTATGTCCTAGGTGAAGCGGTTTGCTGAAGCATTCTTCGTGCTAGATAATCCCCGCCAGTCTGCAGCAGGGTGTTATGATGCCAACTACCAGAACTACCTGGCCGTGTCTGAGATGGTGCGCCGGTCTCGGTACCTCGCTACTCTACCTCCACTCCCTGTTCAGTGCAATGATCTGGATGGGGACATCACCACACTGCCCATCATATTTGAGGACCAATATCAAGACATGGCAGAATTTGCCCGCAGACGCAGTGTTGCTGGCCGCAAGGCAGGCAGTGGTAAGCTTTGTTTTGTATTAGGTGCCGTACATTTTCCCATAGCATTATCATGCTTTCAGACATTAAATTATGACAAATTTGGGAATGTTTGTGTGTCTCCAAATGGGTAGTCTGTGTAATAAAATGTGTCTGTCGCAACCATAGCTCATGAGGATATAGAGGTAAGAGGCTGAAATTTGGTAGTAGTTTTAGGATGATTATGGGATGTGCCATGCCAAATATAATCAAATTCCATCCATGGGATTGGGGCATGTGCTCCTGTATATGATATCCCACCAGCAGTGCTTCCCATCTTGTAGGAGAAGACTGTTGAGCATCGAGTACAGCATAGCACAGCCAGATGGTGGCACTCTGATAGAGGAGACTAATGCTTGATTTGCCCTTAGAAAAAGAAGAATTGAGGAGAAAAACCATGGAGTAGCACATGGCCATAGTAGTCAACAGAAAATGGCATTAACTGATAGTAATCAATAATAAGAGCTCAACTGTGGAGCAGCACATGGTGATAATAATTGACAGTGATTTTTTTTATTGTGTGCATATTTATATATTTGTTACATGTTGTAGTTGTACACCAAATGTATTTTGATGCTAGCCCAGGCAAAGACAGGCATGTGGCTAGTCTTAAATAAGAGCAGAGAGATGTAAATGTGTACTCTGAGAAGCACAATGTGTGACAAATATAAAGAAATATGTAAGATCGAAATATGTCATGACAACTTAGCTGTAGGAAGCAGTATATTGAGGCAAAAACAGTTGCATAAAGAAACAACAGCACATCATGATGAGATGACAAAACGGAGGTGGATGTGATCATGTGACTGCAGGTGTCTCAGTGTATGAATGATGTTAAATCTATAGAAATGCGTTTTAATTCAGAATTCCACATCACACCAAACTGGCTGAGAAACACTGTAGACTTTACCTACTTCCAACGCAGAGTTTCTCTTCAGCAGCTGGTACTCATATAGCTGAATTCCCTGCTGGTGTTTAAACATGCATTTCATCACCACAATCTAGAAGTACACCAGAATTAAATAATGTAAATTTTTTGCTCTTCTGCTTTTGTTTGACCAGATCCTTTCTTGAGCACTTCTGCAGACACAAAGGTAGAAACCCGCACGCCACTGCCTCCACAGGAAGATTGTAGTTGTGGTATTGCTGCCATCTTGGAGTCACGTTCCCATAAAATCCCAGCCTCAGTGCGATCCAGTTCTAGCGCCACTGCACCTTCATCTTCACAACCCCTGCCAAAACCAGGCACTGGACGTCAGCTGAACGTACCGTTGTCTCTAGGTAGGTGGCATGCAACAATTTCAAGTAACCTGTAATGAACAGAAAGTATGTAGTCAACTACCAAAGAAATTTGCTGCTGTCATGAAGCATGAACCATTATTATCGTGTTCAAAACTTCCACGATTGGCTCCTGTTCTGAGTCACTTGTATTCTGTCCTCAACTTTACACTCTGTTTCTCCAAGCACAAGTTTTGCCTACTTTTCTTCCTAGAAAATGAAAAAATGCACACTTGTATGTATTTAAAAACTAGATTCTTTATAAAAGTTCAATAAAATAACATTAATAATGCTGAAACATATGTAGAACTAGAAATGTTTGCAGTAGCAAAGTAGGCTTCGAATTGTGCTGGGAACAGCTTGTAATGTTTTATCCTCTTTATTTGCCTTCATCTCCTAAGCACTCTTTTTCATTATGATTTTCCAATGTAGAGTTTGTGTGCATCACTCATTTTGCCATTTCATGCCGCATGTTCCGTGCATCTCATCTTCTTTCATTTAGTCACCATGTGACATTTCGTAAGAATGTCATATTATATGTGGGCTAGTCCAACGTATCCAGAAAGGCATTTCTAAAATTTTTTTTTTTCTGAGGGCATACAGGAATGTGTGGCAAGTGGGTTAAGTGTGTTTAAAATAAGGGTGATTGTGTGGAAGAAATGCTGCTGTACGTGCTCAAGTAATATTGTATTATTTTAAAACAGTATATTCTGGTGTACTGTCTGACAGCACGTGGTTTACCATTCTGTTCTTTTTGAAGAAATCTGTGTAATCCATAGCTTTACGTACTCAGTAACCTAAAATAAAAACACGGAGCAGTCAGTATGTGGGTTTGGATACCAGTGCTGGGCCAACTGATGCCTGGTGATGGCTTTAGTATTAAAAAAAAAACTCTACTATTGCAACACAAAGGAATTTGTTTACTCGTACAATTTGTGTTGACTGAGTGAAAATTGCTTTTGGTTTCACATTAGAAAACACAGTTGGATTCCACACACCAAAATTACTGTTCTTATTTTGTTGTAGGCATGCTGGGTGTGAATGAACAGCAAGTCTTTCATCCAGGGGATGTACTGAAAGCAACACTGACACTGGCACCTCACGCTGGCCGTCGCTCACAACGTTATCAGTACCATAATGCCCCATCATCAGCCACAGCAACATTGCTACTTCACGGAAGAAAAGGAATGGAAAGCGATGGCCTGACCAAGTCTTCACTTCCTGCACGACACAGCAAATCTCTGGACCAATTACGTACTACAGGCACTGCTGCTTCAGAACCGTCACCAATCCCCAGACCACTTCTCTCCCCAGGTCATTCACAGCCACAGCCTGTGACCCAAGCAGCATCATCTTCGGCACCTAATCCCTCCCTTGGAATATCACATATGTCAAGCATAGCAAGGTCATCCTCCACACAGATACGCCGTGAAAAGAGCGTCGACTCTCTCAAACCTGGTACTGGCATGACTACTGCTGTAGTTTCATCCACCACTCTGCCTGTACCCCAGCCTCAACCCCTCATACCTGTTCCAGTTCGCAATAACCTCAAGGAAAAGCTAAAGAACAACCTGCGATTGGAACTAAAAGTAGTCAACGGCAATGGTGGTGCTGGTACTTCTCCGTCTACTGACTCAGGGGACTCTCTGGCGGTTGGATACCGTCGACTGGAGCAGAGTGCCAGTGTACCATTCAACCTCAGTGAGGCTATCAATGGCAGGATGTCTCCCAGTGGAACAATGAAACATTCCCAAAGTACTATGTCGATGCCAAGTGTGGCAGTGCTTCAGCGTGAATGTCATGCTGGCGAGTCTTCCGAAGCCCTTCTTGGTGGTTCACGTTCTATTGGCGCCAATAGTAGTGAATCCATGCCTAATCTTGTGGCACCACTTGCTTCTCCTCCTCCACCCATCATTGTTCCGCCTCCTGTTGCAAAGACTCAGATAGATGAGCCAGCGTTAGATTCTGTAGTCGCTATTGGGGGCCCACTTCCACCCCCAGGGGAACTGAGCAAACTGGAAGTAGGTCTTTACAGTTCAGTTGATCCGGCCCTAATTTCTGTAGAGTCAAGCCTAGCAGAGCCCCTCACCGTAGCAACTACTGTCACAATTAAATCCAAGTCCCAGTCACCAGGCAAGTCACTGTCCTCACCCCCTTCATCTTCTCTCTCAGATATCACTTCAGAACAGAGTGGTTGGGTGTCGAACTCCAGTCGCCGCACCTCAGGTGACATGTCTAGCGGTCAGCTCAGTCCAGATGGCAGTGACTTTGGCATCAAGCTGCATGTGGACAGGCACGCACCCACCACAGCTTCAAAACAGCCGCATCGAACACTGAATGGTGAACAGCTCCGGGCAAGGCTGCAGAAACTAGTGGAACCTCCACCTGCCATAACAGAACCTGAAGTGATAGACCATCCATACGAAGAACTGCGGTTACCCCCACCAAAGCAGTTTCGTGATGACCCTCCTCCGCCAGAACCCTTCAGAGACCCACCTGTCCCCCCACCAAGACCCACAGTTCCTCTGGTAGCACCCAAACCAAAACCAAAAGTGTCCCCCCCCACTCCAATAGATAATCTGTTGTACCATGTGTATGAAAGTGTCAAGGAAGTGCAGAGGAAGCCAGTAATTGAAGCTAGTACTCGAACTGCCCGTGAACAAGATAGGGACAGGGACAGGGACAAAGAAAGAGACAAGCCTTCAAAAGATAAAGACACTCAGTCTGAAATTGGAGGTTGCACCTTACCAAAATTGGACAACAGTGAACATGTCAAGAAAACACCATCACCCAAGTGAGTTTTAGCAGGGTTCCAGAGATGCAAATTAACAATGCAAGTGGATTTCATTTTAAAGTCCAATGCAAATGTGAAACATTAACAAAAAATATCAGTGAATTTGAAATGAAATGTACTGTTTGTTACCAAAGGGTGCTTTGGGGATATATGTGAATGTTGTTTGTGAAATGTTACGGCTGTTAGTGACTTAATGAAATCCACTTGTCCAAAGGTTGCATTATGTTCATAAATACTTTTGCAAGATATATTTAAGCTCTCAGAAACTAAATGTTATGCTCAGGGAACAAAAATAATATTGTGTTGTTTTAGTTTACTATCTGCACTTGCTCGTGGTAATTATTTACCTTTAAAAGGGCTTAAAGGTGGAACTTCACAGTTATGTCCAATGGAGCTTCTTGTGCCCTTCTCTGTGTCTGTTCTCAGGTGATGAGTGTAGTGGTGGGCAGTGGTGTAACTAGGTTTTTTGGCATCCGGGGGAGTTATCAAAATAGCCACCCCTAGTAGAAATTACAGGCTTCAAAAAATCACAATCATTTATTGAATTTTCTTTTGTTTGGTGTAATAATTCAAAATTTTTTGAGTGCAGAAAATCAGATTTTTTTCGTGTAAACTATTCATTTTTCCACGCCTTAGATTCTGCCACCTAGGGTGGCCACACTGCTCCCCCTGCAACCCAGGTACGTCCGTGTTGGTGAGTTCATAGTACCACTTAGTGGAATGAAATATTATATACCAAAAGACTAAGTGGTTGTCAGTAGTGCTAAGGTGTGATATATTAACAGCTGCCCTTCAGTAACTATGAGAAAATAAGTTTCACAACAGAATAGGTGTCACAGTTCTAATCACTCATAAATTGCGTCTGTTAATTTTGAGGCAGCAAACCAGAGAGTTTAAGTAAGCTGTAGCTAAAGTAGTTAGTTGCAACTGACACTACATCCTCCCACTGGTCAAGAGAGTCTGAGTGTTCCCTGGTGAAAGTTACTGCTTGTTTTTCAGGGTTATTGATGGTCAGCACTGTATCTGTCCCAGTGGTACCTCCCCTCCTGTATCGTCCACAACAACGACTGTGACACCCGCAACATCAGAGAGGGAGCTCTCATGTGACTGCTATATTAACAAGGATGGAGAGGAACAGTTACGACATAAACTAGTACAGGCTGTTGGTGATGACACCCTTAGTTTCATCAAGTCCAAAGAAGAGTTTAAACGCCAGATGAATTTTACAGGAATGATATACAGGCCAGTACAATATGTGACAGAATATTGTAAAGATTGCACACTTGAATTTTTTATGTTTATCTGTTCACTGTATTAGTCGGTTTTGTTATGTAACATCAAATACAAGCAACTTTCAGTGACTGTGCAGGCATTTTACATCTTGCAGCCCTTGATCGTATTTTGTCTGACAATTGTCAGTATCATGACATGTAACTGTTATACTTTTACACAACCTATGACTCCCAGATGATATTGCATAATGACCTGACTTAAACACGTGACAGTTTCTTAAAACTGCAACCTGCCTTTTGTTGCAGATACCTTCAACTAGTTGAAAGTCCCACCTGTGGCAGTGTTACCTTATTTTTATGTCTTCCTTAGCATATATTTGTGAAACTTATTCTTTAATTTATTAGTTGTTGAAAGGTGAAATAGTAGCATAATTTAAGGATGAACATCAAGACAGTTTGAAGAGTAGTGTCCTTTGTGATGTATCGCCATTGATAGATGATGTGGTTCTGGGAGAACATGCTGCTATGCATACAACTGGCTTCTTCACAACATTTGTACCTGTCTACCAAAGTACACAATTTCACATTCCTGAAGTCAGCTTGATAGCCACCACCATGCACTCAGTGTTACAAAACATTTTAAATGGTTGTCTAATGGCTGAGGCAGTTAGTTGCTGGCCTGTCACCTCAAATGCCCCAGTTCAATCCCAGGCCAGTGTCTGTGGGGTATGTGGTAGACAAAGTGGCACTGGGACAGGGTTTCGTCCGAGTATTTCAGTTTCCCCGTCAGTACCACTACCATTTCACCCATGCTTCTTGCTCATTTATGTATCTATAACCCATGCTACATAGTCTCAGCAATTAACAACATTGTTAAATAACACACTGTAAAATGACTTCTCAGAGTTTTGGTATAGCCGTTTGGACAGAGTGACTAACGACATCTCAGAAACAGTGTGTTTCCTTGAGCAGTGTTACTGAAAATTCAAGTTTTATGGGGGGTTACACTGGTATATCTTATTTCCTGCACTTTGTGTTCAACATTTAAAGTTTTTATGCCCCAATTGAGATTACCATTCTTGTCTGGGGACAAGATTAACACTGTCTGATGGATCCATCAGAGTAGATTTTTACCTGTACATGAAGATGGAAGCAGGTGAGATGATGGAAAATGTCTAGTAATTGTTTTGCTAAATAACATATCTTTACCATAAACCCTTATAGTTATCTTAACAATTATGGTTTTGTGTGTTCTAATCTTCATGCATTTATGTAGGTTAGTGGAACACTGGAGTTGCTAAATTTTTATTTCTTTTGATTCTGTTACATTATAGAAACAGTGAATGTGTTTTCATAATTGTTTGAAAACATGATTTGGTTTATACAGTGATTTCCCTACACTGGCGTCAACACTGCCATACTTCCACATCAGTGATGAGTACCGTATCTTCTCGCCAGAAGGTTTGCACCTCATAGTATGTGTTCATGGTTTAGATGGCAACTCTGCAGACTTACGCCTGGTGAAAACATACCTGGAATTGGGGCTTCCTGGTGCCAACCTGGAGTTTCTCATGTCAGAACGGAACCAGGTAGCCGCCTCTACTCCCACTTGCTTTACATCACAAAACATGCTTTAAAAATTGTTTCTTGAAGCGAAATTTGTTGACATTGTAATTGTAGTTGTTTATTAATTATTGCAGTTGCACCAAAGACAATACTGTTTGCAGATTTTGCAGGACTTTATGTTTTACATTTCCAAAAAATTACGGGAACAGAAGTTGAATGTGTTTTGAAGTCCTGTCATCACGCAAAATTTCAGGACCCTACATGAAATGATATTAGTGGCACTTTCACCTTTATAGTTCAAACAGCTGTTGTGTTTATGATATTTACGTTAGGCAGTTAAGAAGAGTACTAAGGTGGCATGATATTCATACCAGGTTTTATGAAGATCCATTCATATAAAATGAGGAAATGCTGTTAAGAGGACAGGTTTGTTGTAGTACTGTCAGTAGCCATTGAGACTGGGATGTGCCATGAGTATTAGTGAACCTTTACACACCAGTGAATGGAAATGTTCTGTTATACTTCTGTCACCCGATTTGTCTGACACTTTAGGGGACGGTTTTCTATTTCATGTGATTCATAAATGCATATAACTGCAAAATATTTTATTTTGCTGTGACTGTCATTGCCTGTGGCAGATATCTTGATCTTCAGGGTCTGAAATGTCCTTGAAGAATTATCACCCATTGACACAGTGTTAAATACCAGAACAGAATTTTCAGCCACACAGCTGTGAAAACCTCAAAACTCATATATTGCGTGATATTTAGATGGGTAACACAGTGTGTTTGTACCAACAGGGTGATACGTTCTCAGACTTCGATACGATGACAGACAAACTGGTGGCAGAGATCCTGTACCATGTGGAGGCCTGTGGACTCAACCCGTCCAAGATTAGTTTCATCGGTCACTCACTGGGCAACATTATTATCCGTTCAGCCATCACGAGACCACAAATGAAACACCTGCTTCCACGCCTGCACACTTTCCTATCTCTGTCTGGACCTCACCTCGGCACACTTTACAACAACAGCGGCCTTGTGAACATGGGTATTGTCTTATTTTTAGTGCTGCTGTGATTGTTACAGCTGGGTGTTAGTAGCTGAATAGGAGTTGCATGATTATGCTTATATTGAATCAAGATTTGTGTCTTATGTTGGTGTAGCTGATTGTTCTGTAAGGCTTCATTGCATTTACTGTAGTTACCTTGAGCAATGCAACAAAAATGTGATTACCCATTTACATGGACAAGTTAGCAGAGACGTTTAACAAGTGGATGTTTATTGCCATTGTAAATGTATTAGCACTTTAATAAAGTAGAGTCTTCCTTTATGCTAAAATTGATAATTCTGGCAAACTTTATCCCTTTTTTTCTTACCAGAATAGAAACATTTTTGAGAAGTTCAACGCAAATGAATTAGCAAGGTTACAGTCTTCTGGGATGTGGCACATTTTTTTTCTATATGTACCAGAATTTTGGAGGAATCTACTGGCTCTTCTTTGGGATGCAGATGGAGCCAGCAAGTTCTAAAAGACCATAACCTTGATATCCACCTGCACGTAAACCTCAAATCTCATAATTGAATTTCTTTAAGTATCCAGTAGATAACTTGCATTTCTAGAGACCTAACGATATGAACTTAAGATTTTTATGTTACTAAGGGATGTGGTTCATGCAGAAGTGGAAGAAGTCAGGGTCTCTTCTGCAGCTTGCGTTGCGTGATGCCACAGATGTGCGCCAGACATTCCTGTACCGTTTGAGCCAGCGTTCTAACCTTCATCACTTCCGAAATTTGTTGCTGTGTGGGTCATCTCAGGATCGCTACGTTCCTCTTCACTCAGCCCGAATTGAGTTATGCAAAGCTGCAGTTAAGGATACTTCTGTACAAGGTATGACACAAGTAAAAAGGTTGTGCAGGTTACAAGCACTGCAATACAACAGCAGATATACAGTCCATCTGACAAGTTGTGACAGTCAAATTGGTCAGTGGGAGCACAGTACATTGATTTCTGTGCCATGATGGGGCTTGGAAGTTACAAGACTGTTACTGCTCTTTGAACTGCTTAACTGTCAACTGTCTAAACATGAAGTACATTAAATTAATACACAATGGGGAAATCATTTGTCTTCTTCTTTCATCTCCAAAACTATTTCACAGACTAATTAAGTTTGGTCCAAGTGAAAGTTGTTATTATTTATTGCCTTTCAATATGGTGAAATTTAATTACAATAAATATAATTCTTCATTTCCCAGAAGTTTCATGTGGTGACATTTCTCTTTAATGTATAGACTCCATTAATGTTTGTAACCTTCATTTTAAAACACTTCATGATGGGAAATATATTTAATGAACTATGTTCAAAATAATATTTTTCTCTGTTTGTAATTAGTCTTTTCAAACTCATGATCTGATGGTCAATGCATGAAATTTTGGTGATCGTTTCTGCCAAAACGTTTTTTAGAAGGTGGATAATAAAAAATTATGAATCCCTTTTGACGTGTGGTGTACTGACATTAAAATGGCAAGGAACATGAGTTTAAAAAGAACGCGTTCAGAGAAGTATGTGTACTCCATTTGAGGATGCATTGCCGCCGTCTTGTGTTTGCAGGTGCAGCGTATCGTGAAATGGTTCACAACATCCTGTATCCTATCATCTGCAAGCCAGAAGTAACATTTGTGCGTTATGATGTGCACCACGCACTGCCCAACACAGCAAACTCTCTCATTGGGCGGGCCGCACACATTGCCGTTTTGGATTCTGAGCTGTTCATTGAGAAGTTTCTTGTTGTCACTGGTCTCAAGTACTTCAGATGAGGTCATCACTTGACACTGCGTGGCCTCCGTCAGCAAGACTGCCTACTGTTAGTGTATATGAACGACCACAGGCATATGATTGTGCAGGAAATTTATTTTGTGGGACAGACAGTTGCACAACTTTGTTGAGTTTTCATGTGAAAAAGATAATGTTGCTACAAGACAACCAATACCTATTTTTTTTGTCACTTTTGTGTTTATTGAATGCAGTGGAAGACATGTTTTCATCTTGCATTGTGCAGTGGTGTAACTACCCAAGCTCCCATAGATTTAATGAAAATGTATAACACATAAGGTGCCTGCATAAAGCTAAGCTGAGTAACTCAAATTGATCAGGTAGTGCTCCAGGCTTCTGCCTAGGAACTATCAATCTTGATATGAGACAGGTCTTTTGTGACTTTTCATGCTGTCTTCAAGTGAAATCTATCACAGAAACCCCAACCTGACTATGACTGCCTCCTTTCAAAGTCCCTGACCATTTTCCCATATCATTTGACACTGCACTCTCAACGTAGTTCAAACAACATCACAGACATCCATGATTTGAGATTTTCATTGTAGGGAAGCTCTTCTGGTGTATTACAACTATGCTGGTAGGTTGTTACCATCTTTTCATAGACAGGTGCAGTATGTTCCTTTGAAATGTTGGTAACTACCCACCATAACACACTACACTCTTGTCTGTAACTTTTTTTACCATCTTTTCATTGGTATTTGTAACGCTTATACAGAGTGGCTGAAAGTCACGTAACACTCAATATTTAACACCAGAAAGGCTGTATAAAGTGACTTTTGCAGCATCCTGTGTATATACCATCTTCATTTTTGAGACTTACCAAGGCATTCTGTCATCCCGCTTGTTTATGAATGTGTTAAGGAAAGAACATAGACTGAAGGTACATAAGAGCAGGGTGCTGAGGAGACCATTTGGACCTAACAGGGAGGAAATGACAGTTGGTTGGAGAAAACTGCATTGTGAGGAGTTTCTTTCATTCATTCATTCTTGCGAGACATCATTAGGAAAATCATTAAGGTGGATGAGGTTTGTGGGAAACATAGCACATGTGGGAGAGAAGATTAATGTGTACAGGGTTTTGGTGAGAGAACCTAAAGGAAAGAGACCACTTGAAGGGCCTGTGCATAGGTGGGAGGCTAATATTAAAATGGAGCTGCAAGAAATAGGTTATGAGGTCATGTACTGTATACCTGTGGATTAGATTATGGACCGTTCATTGGCAGGCTCTTGTGAACATGGTAATGAACTTAAGGGTTTCACAAAATGCCAGGAAGTTTTTGACTAGCTGAGAAGGTGTTAGTTTCTGCAGAGGGACCGTGCTTCATGTAGTAAGTTAACACATGTTCATGTCACTGTACCTTCAGTTTCACCAACTTTTCTCATATTGTTTTTACTTTTAGATCTTTTATAATGCTTTTTATCAGGTTTTGTCCTTTCTTGTAAAGGAGTGGTGAAGTCCTTGTGCTCACCTTGAAGGCATATGAGTGACTGCAGGTCAACGTTCCCTCTAATTTTTCTTACAGCTGCACAGACCTGCTACTGCTCTGAGCAGAAAATTTTTACATGACCTGACAACTGCATGGCACTTTAAAAGTTCTTTGTGATATGCATAATAAGAAAATTTACAACGAAAATTAAAAAATTCCAGCTGCATGGCAACAATTCAGTATGTGCGGGAGCACTTCAATTGCTGCGTAGCCACGCACCCTTCACAGCGTAGAGGGAACATTGATGCAGGTACAGATTCACTCATTCTTCACCTCATTGGTAGGTAGATGTGAGTAGTCACCTTCGTGCCCAGTCCTTCTTGTGCTTGAAGAAGGATCCACCGAATACCCATTTAGTAGGCTGAGTGGACCCCAGAACCAGTCTGGACACCTTGCGTAAGAGATAAGTACCTGTCCTTTGCTGGGAACCAAACTATGATTCCTCAGTGTCCCAGCTACACTAGCAGTTCTTGTTCATTTAATACTGGCCAGCCATATAAAACCAAGATAAAATTGTAACACTGTTTGTAATCAGATGAAAGAGATTGTAATGATACGCTTAAACAAAAGTTTGCTATGTGTGTAGAAGACAGAAGTCACCAGTAGCATATTATTCATAAATTCTACAGTTGGTCTTCTAGTGTCATAGGCAGATACAGGCACTTAATGTGTTATGTAACATGGTTTCGATTCTCCGTGATGTTGTGATCATTTTTGCTGGTGGTTTAATTGAGCCAAAATAAAGACACTGTTTTGATTGGTGTACTGGACCCTCCAGCATTGACTGGAGTGCATCGTTATCGCTCCCAAGTCATGGCTCAAACACAACTACGCTTTAATCTTTGTTGTGCTGTGCTGACATGAACACCACAGGGACATCATGCAAGGATGTCACCATTTCACTTCACTTGACATCACAGCGTCATCATATATAGAACTATATATCACTTTCCATACCATTTTATCATCACCTTATGAAATTAATATTCCTAAACCATTCCATAGTCACATCAGTCCTTGGAGCAGATGTACAAAGTGTTTTAGTTTCAATGATGTGTCAGTCAATCTGAAGGAATGTTGGGTTGTTTAGTTACACTGACCTTGTTTGGTCTGGAATGACATTGTGGATGTCCAATAATTAATTGTTTTGTGGGTGACAACAAATGAGTGAACCATCAGTTGTTATTTTTTTATTCTCCTGAAGGAGTTGAATGTAACCAAGAAACGATGTCAATTTCTTTGCTCACACGTTTATTCCATAACAAAACAAAACGTAGGAATGACATCAGCGATCCCTAATTTTCATTGCGATAAGCACCGAAATATAAATTTGAATGTGAATGAAACTTCTGCTTGACTATCGTATTTATCACATCTATGTAAATGTTGGTTCTGTCATTTGTAATTTATAAAACTTGTACTCAGAGACGTAATGATAGAAAGAAATTGCCACAATTCAGGCATAGACTCCCTCCACACCAGGCATTCTGTATGTTATCTATTGCTCAGAACAATCTTGGACGGACAGACAGACAGATTTGGTGTCGCGCAGTCCAGGGTTATACTTTCTGTAAATGTAAGTTAGCAATCCATCCATGCCACTTAACCATGTATGTTTTCTTGGTGTGTGTTAATTACAAAATTCTTGGAGGCTCCCATTGTAGATGAGAGCATCTTTATGGTTTGTGTGACATTGTCACAAGATTGTGTGTAAGTGAGTGAGATACCTGTGCAAGAATGTGAGCAGACACCTTGAATCTCGTCTCTTCTCTGCCGTCATTTTGTACACGCAGTTCTCCCTTTCTGTTACTTCCCTCAGGCTTCAGTTATTTGCCATATTTTATTTGTTCTATACTTTTCTTATGCATTTATAAGCAAGATTTGAAGTTTTCGCAGTGGTGTTGTTGAAGATTTAATTGCTCTGGGATGTTGCACTATGTTGACTCTTAACTTTTTATCTAGTGTGTCTTGGATTGTTTGACCCTGGAGGTGACAGTACTACAGTACAGCAAACCATTGCTGTTTACCAGTGGACACTGCATGTCCTAGACAATTTGAATCTGCATCTGTAAGCATCTGCTGTATCTTCTGAGAATAATATGAACTGTTTGCTTATAGTTTTGTCACAGTTTATTGCCAAAATGGGAAGAGCAAGACTGAGTGTGTTTCAGAACAAGGTGCTGAAGAGAATGTTTGGACTTAGGAGAGATGAAATAACGGGAGGCTGGAGAAAACTGTGTATTTAAGAACTCAGTGACTCGTACAAAGTGTTACTAAAGCAGTCAAATCAGGAGGGGAGAAGTTGGTGGAGAATCTGGGCTAGCATGTGTAGGAGAGATGTTCTATACGTAAATATCTGGCTGAAGATAGATGCTAGTGGCAGGCTGTTGTGAATGTGGTAGTAAATCTGCAGGTTCCATAAAATGCAGAGAATTTCTCAACTCGATGAGCGACCATTAGCTTCTCAAGAGTGGTGCTGCTCCATGGAGTTAGTTGCTTAGTGTATGCGAAGTAATTGTAAACAGTTTCTTCTAAGAGAAGATATTTTGCAGCCGCTAGAAGAATTAGGATCAGTTGTCAGTATATAAATTGGTGTGCAAGTGAGTCCTCAAACACATGATACAAAATTGTATCTCAAAGTAGATCTGCACCCTTCTGGGGTATAATGCAGGGTCGAGTGGTAATCATTTACCGACATTTAGGGACAACATATCAGTCCCATCTTCAAGGGTCAGGAAGTCCAAGAAGAAGAAAGCTGGTAAGAAAATACAAGGTTTTTATGTGGGGTAGGTGTGGGCAGTGGTACCTGGTAATGAATCGTCGCCACCAGTACCAGCAGCGAAGGTCATGACCAACTGAGTGCCACCCTTTAAGATGGGACGGATATATGTTGTCCCAAAACCTTGTTAAAGAATTGCCACTCCACACTGCATTACACCCCAGAAGAGTGCACATCCCAACAGCATCGCGGCAGAAGCCTGAAGTCATGGATATCTGAAAGTAATTCAGTACTTGTTGAGCCACTGTATAATATAGCAGGGAAATGATTAAGGTAGTAGGATGCCAGAGACATTTCTGAGCATCATGTGTGAAAACTTTGTTTTAGGTGGGAAGGTACTACATTGCAACCAGCATTAAGAATAGACTAAGCTAAGGTGTTGTCATCAGCAGCACACTTTCCATTTCTTTTTACCCCCACACTGAGCTGTTATATAATTGCATACCAAATTTTAACGTTTTTTTACAGATAATGCCATGTTAAAAAACATATTTGTCTGGCTGACTTGTTTTCAGAAATTTTTCAGCCTATATTCATTACGGAAAAGTGGAGTTTTTTTAAATCTCACTCAGTAAACATTTGCACCATTGGCTTTGAACATATATTAGGTGAGGTGTAAACAGTTGCATCATGTCCCTGAAAATTAAACATTACAAAAAAATTACCTGAAGAGACTTGCATGGTGTCTGATACATTAGCATTCTGAACTAATGAGGCCCTAAAGTTGCTCTCAGCAATGTAAGAAGGCATGTTATTTTCAAAATATAATTGTATGGTGTAAGATTTTTAAGTTTTCACAGTAATGTGTTTTCAGATTATGGCATTCTAGGCTGTGACAATGTGACACCAGATACCCACACTTCAAAAGAATATGCTTGCTCCATCTTCAGGGTTGCAATGTGGGGGGTGAAGAAACTACCAGGTTGCCAAGAAGGGATTTACTCATTTCACAGGAGGGAATGAGGCAATAGGAATGGTGACCAGGAGTGTGTACCCTTTTCAGGGCCACTGTAGACAGGAAATTGTAAACTGATGAGGTGGATCTTTTAAGGGCATATGCTGCTGTTGTCAAAGGAGGAACATACAGTTTTGCAAAAAATGACTCTGTAAAGGCCCTGTTCTTAGAATTCCTTATCTAAAAATCAATGTTGCAGTCAGTCAACACAGCACTGATTCATATTTAATAACACAACAGGGATGTGCGCCCTTAAAGTAATTCCTTATCAACTACTTCTGCTCACTCCCTTTCCTGTGGGTCTGAATAAACCACATTGCATGACAGCTTGCTGACTGTACTCACTTCAACCCTGCAGACTGAAGCAGCTTTTTCCTCTGAAACACTGGTGTTTGCCAATTTGACTACAATGAGTCACAACCTAGAAGACCATAATAGTTGTGTGATGTTGCTACAACCATGTGAGTGCAAGAGAAACTTTGAAGTGTGTACAGATGTGTGACAAGGGTCTGAGGTATGACAGGCTCAGTGTTAGACCAAAGACTGCATTAGTGAGGCTTCCTATGAACAAAGGTGCTGCGTGAGGAATGAGTGCAGTGGCAAGGTCCCACACAAAAATGACCCTTACAGAGAAATATCAAGGTTATTATCCAACAGCAGTACGATAAATAAATATGATAAAGTTGTCTTTGCCTAAATAAGATGTATGGGGGAGTGAAAGTATAGCTTCATGCATGCTTGACCTAAGTACTAACTGGAGATGAATGCTTAGCTGAATGCCCCAGGGAAAGAGCCTACAGTACCCAGTGTCATTGGTTGTGGCTGGGTGGGGGCCAGAACCATGCTGTGGAGTGAAGAAAAAAAATCTCTCATCCCTGCCATGAACAAACTCCAACTTCTTGGCTTTCCACCCTGTAGCCTGTGAAATATGTGTTTAACTTTTGAGAAGATATGGGATTCTTACATTCTGCCTTTTGTGCTTCCACCCTGTTCTCTGGCTGTTACAAGAATCTTTCCATATGATTTTGGTTCCATTTCCTTTTTGGGCAGTCTAGCTTCCTTAGATCACTTTGCATGGCCAAACAACAAACGTCCATTGCTTCTGAATCCCTGTGCAGTGTATCATTATATACTGTATCCATCCCATGTCATTCCTAAATCTGAGTTTTGTGATTTTTTGAAGAAGTTACTTTTTGTCTCTTGGATTCTACTTGTTTCTGTTTTGAAGTCCTGTCTCTACTGTATAAGTACTTCAGTATCATACAAGATTTGAAAAATTCTGTTTGAAATTTTTCATAATTTACCTCAGCCACTCCAAGCCATTGCTGGAATAGTACCTCAGATGTGCCACATACAGTTCCTTACACTCCCTTTGCAATTCATCATCCAATTAATCATCCTGCCAATCAACTGTGGGTGTGCTACAGCCTATTTGTACCTGTTCTGCCAAGATACCTACAAATTCAAAATGGATTTTAAAAGTTACCTTAGAGGCAAGTCAGACCCGATCAGATACACATGCGACAAAAAAATGATACAAGTATACCACTTTTCTTTTCTGAAATGTAGACTAAAAAAGACTTGGCAGTTGAACAAATGAACCATTAGTTAAAATGATGGTAGCACATCCCCGCATTCAATGTTGTATACACAGCTGATAACCATTAATGTATCATAAATAAATTCACAGGAGTAAAACAGCTGGAATTCAAAGCTGTCTATTCACCCCCTTCTACAGCTGATGTTAAGAATGTCCCTTGTTGGCATGGTGCTTAGGCATAGAAACAACTTAACTTTGTATTTTCCGTTTTGTTAACACATTTTTACTTTAAATGGAACATTTAACTGCAAGATATTATAGTAGTTTCTAAATATTGTTTTATTCTACTGCAGTTGGGTATCAGGGTTTATAATGTTGGTGTTGTTTTGGGTGCAGTGGGAACGTATTGGCCACTGTAGTGAGATCTTACACTTGACACCAGATGTCACTATTGTGACAGTTTTGAAAATGTTGTGGTTGCTGGGGATGGCAAAGTGTGGAACTTTTATGCAATCTAACATTGACATCTCTGTGGAAGTTTGTGCAGACGTGAAAGGTATGTGATACAGCACTGCTTTCCTACAATATTATCTGTACTCTAAACCCTTCTTACATTTTCCTGACTTTGTTCTTTGTTGCTTGGCCTAAATCAAAACAACAACACACATTGTTACTATGTGCATGACTGATGAATAAATCTTCCAGTTGTGTAAGACATTTATCTTTGCTTTGATCAATAATTTCTGCAAGTGGCATTTTAAACCTTTCCATGGTGTACACTAGCTATGGTATATAGAAGCATTAGTCCTTCTGGTCGAGATTTATTTACTGTTTGAGGAGACCTGTGAAGGAAACGTAACTTGTCATCCCTCAAAGTAACTGCGTGAGGTTTGGCAGCAATAGAGATTTTGAACTGTTATGTCATTGTTGCCAACCGAAGAAGGTTTCTTCAAATAAGAAGACATTACTGAAAGGGTTAACATGGCATATTTAATATACTTTCAAAGAGTTTTACATTAATTGAAAATATTTAATATACAGTATATGAAACTTCTTTTGTATTTAGACAATCCTTGAGAATAAATATAGTAATCACATTAAAATTTAAGGTTTGAAGACAAGTGTGTGATGATAGTTCTGTGGTTCACTGTTCTCTATGTGCAAAAGATGTTATGCTGTCAAAAGAAGTAGACGTATAGTTGATTTGAAATTGAGGTAGGTACTCTTGTTAAGTGCATTTCTTTACTTGTGTTTCTGTTCAGAGAAAATGGCATGACATTTTAATAGTTTTAAGTTCACTTTGCCTTCAAGAATTTTTGGTTTTCAAATGAACACATTTCCTTCTTCAGGAACCTGTTGCAAACTTTGTACATGTGACCACCAGTATGTGCTATAATTCCAGTACACACAAAAATATTTAGGTATTAATAGACCGATTATTATGAAAAATAATAAGATCATGCGACTGAGAGCATCTCCATATTCTTTCGATTTCCTATCATTATCAAGACCAACGTGGCATAATTTACACTTTTGAAAAGGGAACAACCCTAATGACACTGTCAGCATTTAGTGTCGGGCCTGAAAATGTTATGTGATCGTAAATCTTTTAAAGATATTCAGCTTTCAGTTGCTAACTTTTTTTTTAACTTGGCAGCTTCTTTTAGCAGATTAGCTGAAAGAGAGTGCATATGACAAATGATATGCTCTGCTTTTCTTATTATGAGTTGTATATGTGACCGTGACGTATAGGTATTGAAAATATGTAATGCTACCAGATAGTGACATAACCTATCAAGTGGTCTATTTGCAGTTGATCAGTTACATGTATCTCATTATCCTTCAGGCGGCATTATGGCGCTGGGGTCGACTCAGCCTCTAACAGAAATGCGTACCAGGAATATTTCCTGTGGGTACTGTGGGTAAAGGCAGCCAGTGCTTAGGGCTGACAACCTTACCACCTTCATGTGCCGACTGTCTTGAAATTCTGGGAGCCTCAGCCTCCTGGAGCCATAAGGGCCTGTCCAGCCCTGCATAGGGATTGCTTTACCTTTTACTTATAAACTCAAACTGTCCAGGTGGCCAAGATTCAAGTGAGGCGCGAGTTACTTGGCCCATGTACGAATTAGGACAGAAGGGCAAGCCTTCGCATTTTATATATTAGGATTAACTGTATTGTTTCTTAAGGATTGTCAAAAATTTTGTGTTCGTGTAGCAGTCCAATACACTTGTAAACTGTAAAATATTCATGAATTATGTTAATGGAGAGTTACAGTAATTTCTTGAGTTACAAATGTAATATGTTCCTGAAAGCCCATTCTGTCTTATTTGTAACTTGGTATTTATTTTTCTGTATGTGCAGTGTGAGTAAACCATGGGGGCAATGCACGTTGAACAAGGGGAAATAGGAACAAACTGCAAACTTCTGTAAAACTTTCATAAGCCAAGCAGTAGGAAGTGTCTGCTGGGATGTTCATATCTGGACTAGGAGGCTGTAATAGATAAAATTTGTAAGTATGAGGAATTCCTAAGCTGAACATTTGTAACTTGGAGGGGTGACTGTATTGAACCATGAATTAATTCATTGTACTGAATAGCTTTGTTCTGAACTGCACTTCTGTTCTAAGGTATTGAAATTTCTTACCCTTGAATGAGGTCTAATTTCACTGACATTGAAATTGATTTGTGTTGTTTCATAACAGCTGTACAAAGTAAAAAAAAAAATCCTCTTCCGATTTTAATGTGCTGTCATATGCAATTTGAGGACATTTATAGATGTCACTGTTCTTGGTCTCCTAGCAGCTCAAAGTGCGATGGTAGTACACATGTAATATTTTAATACAAAAGGAACATTGTGGTAGGAGAGCCCAATACATGTTACGTAATGGGTCAGACTTGTTTTAGTGCTGTGATAGAGGGGATGTACTTGTGCTGTTTATTATGGATGACTGTGATGTGATGTTGGTAATGATAAACTGGTTGTCTTAACCATGTGGCTACATTTTTGTGTTTGTTTTGCAGCATCCAATAGAGATGATGATGTCATTCATATTTATACCTAACCTTATTCCTTATTCATCTTCACATTTTCCTGAGCCTGCAAGTATCACACCTTGTGCAGGAGTTTATTTTTGTGGCAGTACTAACAGTATGTCTTACTGGCACCTTTTTTCATAAATGAAAACTTGAAAACTGGTTTGAAAGTTGATGAAACGTGTATCCATTTTTATTACGCATTCTTTATGGAATAGGAAAAGGAACATCTTACATGGAGACCACGTCAATCCATCAGTCTGTGACTTGGTATCAGAGATTAAATAGTGTGACGGATTTTCTTGAAATCCCGTATGTCAGTTCCTTATGAAAGCTGTCGAGCGCAAGTTTCGAGAAAGTCCTTTCTGTGACAGTTATGCGTAAGGGCGTAAAGGATTTGTGCCTGCAATTTCCATGTGTCTTTGCCGATTTCGGTGAACTTCAATATAGAAATATCAGTATAATGCTGCTGGCTTATTTTTAATTTTTGTGAAAATCGGTACAGTCAAATCCCTAGTTTACTTAAAAGCAGAAATTAAGTTTTTGCCCTATTTTCTAGATTTTTTGGTCATATTTTGTTATGATTCAGTACAGGACGTGGCCACAAAAATCTATTGCGCGATAACGAGAATTGGGCTAGTGACAGCTGTACTGTATTTAGAGGAGTAAATTAATTTCTGTTCGTGCTTATGACACTTCGGGTGAAATTCGGTGTAAAATATCTCCACATAATGCTGTTAAGCATGTGTAAGTTTCGGGCAGCAGAGAGTGCCTTAGTTTCCTTATGGGCGCAAATGATATTACATTTACGTCTGCCGTAAAACACCTTCCACTTTTCCACTAACGCCTTGGTAAAGCGTATGTGCTGTGTCGTGGAATACAAAGTTTGCAGTGTTGTCGTATTGGTTCTTGTGTATTGCTTTTCCAACAAATTTAATGTGTTCCATGTCCGTGCACTATATTATACAAAAAACTTTAAACACCAACAAATGCACAAAGAGTTTTTTTTTTCGTCAATTATAACACACTCCTACATGTTTCGACCCTGCTGGGTCATCTTCAGGGAGAAACTTTCCGTTGTCGTTACACTAGGTTGCACTATACAGTTAAGCGAGAATGTGCTGTTGACTGTGCACTGCGCCGCTTATGGAAGCGTGAACTCTTAACTGTATAGTGCAACCTAGTGTAACGACAACGGAGAGTTTCTCCCTGAAGATGACCCAGCAGGGTCGAAACATGTAGGAGTGTGTTATAATTGACGGAAAAAAACTCTTTGTGTATTTGTTGGTGTTTAAAGTTTTTTGCTTTTCCAACAGTAATATGGCTGTAACTGATGAGTCTTAAGGTTCCTACAGCAGTGTTACTGAAGATTGAAGTTTTCTGAGACGTGACGCCGTGTCGACTGGCAAGCAGTTACAGACGTCTTCGTCTTCACGGTCAGGCATTCCAAGAAATGGCCCTGAATACGAAATCACTACATTTTTTCTTCGAGACGTCGGTAGCTGTTTATCAGTCGACATGGCGTAATATACCGGGCAACTTGACTCTTGAAGGATATAATTTAATTTTCGATAAAAATCAGCTTTTTAAAGCAAAACCTCAAAAGCTGTATTTTTTCTAGAAACAAAAGAGCTATTACTCGAATGGCACAAGTACAAGTGGGCATAATACTGATGTACTTATCCAACAAATTAGTCCCAGGGATCAGAATATTTATCGATGTGTATTTTCACGTTTGGAAGCAACTTTCTGCATTCCCAGTCGAATTTTTCGATGCTCCTGTAGCTGTGTTAATCATGACTATATTTATCTCCGTGCGCTGTACGCGTTACTGATTACATCGCTTATGTTAATGAAGTTTAACGACAGACCTCCAATAAAAACCGTGAAAATGGAAAGCAGCTGCATGATGCGTGTTACGTCACGGTTGTATAATACAAGTACAACTGGAGAAAACAAGTGTAAATAGCGTTGAGTCTGATTTGCCTCATTGTCACAGATAAGCACCATTATCTCACTTTTATCGGCGTCAAAGATAGAGTGTCTTATACCCCCAGTTGTGTCGGTAGAGCATTCCGTTACGGACAAAGTGAATTCTAAGTACAGCCGTCGTAACGTCCGACGAACATTTTCAAGAGACTGCAAAGAATAAAAATTTTTGTTTTTGGGAGAGATACCCGTCAAGTTTGTGTACTTTTAAGGGAGCTTGAAGTGATATCAGGTTCTGGTGATTATTTCCCCGTGTTGATAACGAGCACAAGCGTGATAACGTATATTCAAATTTTTCCTTGCAGCCTTTGTTTCCTCTTTTGTCATTTTCTTTCCTTCCGTCCTTATCCGCTTAGTCCCTTTCTGTCTCTATCCTTTCTTTACTTCTCTATCTTGCGTCCTTTTCTGTATTTTGTTTACCCGTTCAGCCTGGTTGTTTATTTGTTGCATATACCAGCAAGTTTGCTTGTTTCAAAGTTAACCTTTTAAAGCCTAGCGGTAACTTTACATACCACCAGCTGTAACATTAAAAAATTCTACGTGGTGCCCACATTGCGTTTATGTGTTTTGTACGGATCTCAGAACAAACAGCAACTTTTGCCTTATAAAACATTAAGAGACTGGTTTTTATAACCGAAGCGGAGAGTGTTTACTGCGCGGTACGCACTGCGTCTTTATGTAAAACAGATACGCTTCGTCTTTAAGGGGTTAATCATAGTGCATACGGCCATAATGTCTACTGTTGGCAGAAGTAATGAACACTACAAGTGCTATATTCGAGTCTAAAACAGATTAGCTAACACCAAATTGATGTGTCAAAAATGCAGGTACCCGGTAATGACGTAAACGCAGTTATTAGCAGTAAAACAAAGACATCGACGGACAACACGTGACCAACAGATGCCGAGAGTTCGCTTAATTACGTCACAGAAGTTAAGACCAATAAAATGCGTTTTATTCAGGGAGAATCCGTTAATTGTATATACAATTAGTTTCCATTTTGTTGAATCACCTGGCCACATTAATCTTAAACAATTTGGCTCTTATATTTTCATAGATGTGACCCAATCTTGCCTATTTGACCGTTATACGTATGTAAAATTAGTGTATAAGTGTGATTTTTTTACGTGCGTTCTCATATGAGAACGTAAGTCTTTTGAAGGTTAATTCACATAACTCTCCTATATCGCAATACTTTTTAGTGGCGTAGTGCTTATTTACACAGACGTTTGAAAAGGAAAAAAAAAAATTGCCCGCAGACGTTAAAAGCGAAAGGAAGTACCGTGTGTGTTTCAAGTGAGTGCAGCATTTGAGTCCCATGCTTCCCAGCCCTATTACTATAAACGTTTATTTCATGCGATGTGTGAGTTCAGTGCAGTGTTGCTAGAAGCGGGAATTTGTGCAGTCGAATTTGCCAGACCGCTGTGTTCATTTTTCCAGGTAATCCTGAGCAGATAAAAAAGATTTTCGGGTGCCTGTCAGACGAAATTCTTTAAAAAGGCGAATGTTTTCTTTCTAAGTTACACTTTTATTTGAGGTGCATTTGTACTAGCTTCTTATTCAGACTTCAGATTGTGAAGTAACAGGGAAATTGAGAAAACTACACAAAGAGGAGCGTCGAAATTTACACCCAACCTAGTACCATAAGGTCAGTTAAATAAAGTTGACCTGAGTTAAACCCTGAAGATGAAGGCCTCAAACCCCTTCGAAACGTCAATTCATATTTACCAGTCGTCACGGCCAAGGGCGTAGCCATGTTTTCTGGCGCCTGAGGTGAGTAATCACATTGGCCACCCCGAACAGAAATTAATCACCATTTTATATTGAATTTCCAAATACGTATTTGGCGTAATCATTTAAAATTTGTTCAGAGCAGAACAGTTATTTTTTTAATTTAAAATACTCATGTTGCCGCCCAATGGACTCTGCATCTGCGGACGACGGTACCGCTTGGCCCCCCCCCCATCTTGCACCCCCCCACCCACCCGCCAACCGCTAGATACGCCCCTTTACACGACGTCATATGCCAGACGTCTTGGAACGTCGCGTATGAATTCAGACAGCTCTGATAGCCAGAGTATAGATTGCTTATCATAGTTACAAAGTACATACATAAAGTCACAGAAGATGGGCGTGTGGGTTTTGTCTGAGGGTCAATTTTGGAGTTCGTGCCAGCTCGGTGGGCAGTTTTTCTTTCTCTGTCTCATTCTCGTCTATGCTATCGATGTCCGCTTTTAGCACTGGTGCAGGTAGTCTATTCCCTACCGCTGCACAGTTGACGACTGCACTGGTACCTAACCTCAAAAAACTGAGAGGTTTTGAGCTTCTGGTGCTGTATTCTTAGCGTGCTGTTGGTAGTTATATGAGATAGAGGAGTGGTTAGGCATTTTTGTGGTCGAAGGTCAGTGTATGTTATATTGATATCGAACGTCAAAGGTCGGGAATTTGTTTTTCTAACATACTCAACCTTTGAAAGACGAACAAAAATAAAATAACATAAGCAAAAATAATGTACAGTGCGCTGAATTTGGGAGTAGAGTGACTTTGTGGGGCGCAGTAGTCACGTACTTAATTCCAAGCAGCGTTCAGTTATCATTATGTCCACCTCGTTGTTGTTTAAATCAATTATTAATCATGTTATCAACACGAATATTACGCGGTGCAGCGGACGGGCGAGAAACAGGGACGGACAGTTTAGAGGCTGGTCAAATTTACTGCGAGCAATGGCGACTAGTGAAAAAGACGTGGATGCTTGTAACTGTTCGGAAAGGATAGCGAAATGTTTTGTGACAATAGAAAACATGAATCCATGTATAAAGAGAATGGAGTATGCCGTTCGAGGCCCTCTTGTTATTAGGGCGTCGGAAATTGAGAAGGAGCTACAAGAGGTAAGATAATCTCCATACTGACGTTACAGGTCACTGGAAGGGCTGGTATATAATTACTCTAGGATGTGTGTAACATATGATTTGGATGCTAGATAAGAATGTTGGTGTAGTAGTGTTATAAAACACCATCAACGTGCCACGAAGGCCCCGTTTTTTAATGTTATGTGAGAAGCATGGCGTTTGATAGGTTATGTGGTAACCATATGTAGGGCTTCATGACAGTGATGACAGGACACTTTGGAGGCAATATTTGGATGCAGAAAATGAATGGTGCTGGTGCCTGTTTGTACAATGACACTTCATTTATGTATGACAAACCATGCACAAAGACATATCATGTGATCTGATTGACACATAAGGGTGACATATAAAACTGAAGAATGCTGTCTGGATTCTAACTAACTAACTAACTCCATGGAGCAGAGGCCTTCTTGGGAAGCTAACAGTTTATCAGCTAGTCAAGAAATTCCCCGCATTTTATGGAACCCGAAGGTTCATTACCGCATTCACAAGAGCCCGCCACCTGTCCCTATCCTGAGCCAGATCAATCCAGTTCATGTCCTCCCATCCCACTTCCCGAATGTCCATCTTAATATTATCCTCCCATCTACGCCTGGGTCTCCCAAGTGGTCGCCTTCCCTCGGGTCTCCCCACCAAAATCCGGTATGCACCTCTCTCCTCCCCCATACGTGCCACATGCCCCGCCCATCTCAGTCTTCTCGATTTGATTACCCGAATAATATTTGGTGATGAGTACAGGTCATTAAGTTCCTCGTTATGTAGTCTTCTCCACTCCCCTGTCGCCTCGTCCCTCTTAGGCCCAAATATCCTCCTCAGCACCCTATTCTCGAACACCCTCAGTCTGGATTCTCATAGGATAAGTTTCTAAAGTAAGGTAGCATAACTTAATTTGCACAACTGATCAACAGCAAAACAGTCTTAAATAAGCTAGGCCATAAGTGACATGTATTGTGGGATACAAAATTTAACATGGTATCAAATAATTAATTAATAATTAATTAAATTTTAATAAAGGAAATTAATAAATGATGAATTTATGAACAGATTTAATATCATAACAGTTTAATGTATAAAGGAATAATATGGAATTTATAAAGAGAATAACATTGTGTAATAAGCAGTTCGAGCTTACATTGGATACTTATAGCATCATGATGATGATGATGATGATGATGATGATGATCATACTTTAATAGTACCAAAACACATATTCTCTATAAATAATAAAATGCCTTACATTTTTAAACTTTTTGTTTTGATTGTTATGAAACTAATACATACAACAGCGCAAAGGCAGGTGTGAATGTGTGAGACTGGTTTAAAGAATTTGCAGTCCCAGTTCTAACATTTATGCGGTGTTGCTATGCTACAATTTGTTTCAGGGTGCCAAGAAGCCCTTTACTGAGGTGATCAAGGCCAACATTGGAGACTGCCATGCAATGGGACAGCAACCAATCACATTCATCAGGCAGGTTAGAATTAGATGTAGCATCTATATATGAATTGCTTATCTCGATTGGTGGCTGAATTCGTAGTTAACTCAGTTGTACTGGTTATTTCATGCTTGTTTCATAAGTAATGTATTAAAAACAAAGATTCAGTCACTCAGTCGTGTCCTTCACACATGATGTAATGTTTATGTGACAGCCACAGTTGTCATGAATTAGTTGCATGCTGTCAGTGCCAGATATAATGGATATACTGTCACAACTGTCACCAGAGCCTTTGTTATTGTACTAATGGATGCATTGTGCGAAGGTAAGGTTGGCATTAGGGTAGACATAACACCCTACCATTTGAATTCTAGTTACCATTTGGTTTTCTTGTTTTGGCCAATTGTTTTTCCTCCCTTAATAGAACAGGAGATTTCATATATACATATATATATATATTTATAGTCAAACCCAATTATAACTGCATTGGTCTAGACGACACCTCATCTATAGCGTCAGATATTCTGTGGTACCAATTAATTCCTCAGTGTAAACCATGACATTATACTCCTTGGTTATAACTACGCAAAATATTCAGTCCCTTTCATGGCGTTATAACAGAGTTTGACTGTGTATTGGAATAATGATTTACTTAACATGAAGCTTGAGCTGTTGATTCTGTTCCGTTGTGTGAATGATTTGTACTTTATATGTACTGAGAGCTGAGCACAGGTTTTAAATAAAATGTGCCATCTGAACCCATGGATGTCATATTTCTGTTGTATTTCATGTGCCATATGTTTTTGTTGCACATATGAAATGAAAAGTCAGTGTGGAAAAGGTTTTGTTTGTTGATACTGAAATTCTGTTGAAGTGTCAAAATTAGGCAAATTACAACATATGTTGTGTGCATTCTCAAACGGTAGGAGATTGTACTGCAAGAAGAATCACAGGAGCAAAAAAAGTTTAGGTTTTTTGTCTCCATGAGCAGACCATGTATAAGTTACTTATTAGTTAATGATTGATACCATCTCCTTATCACAAAATTATTGTGTTTCATCCCATTGTCATTATTTCATTACTGTTTTTGTTTTTTGGTTTTTGGCCCCCCCCCCCCCAAGAAAAAATTTACTAATTCAGCAACTGCATTGACTGACTTGGCAGACTGCAAAATATGTAACATGCCAAACTCCCAGACTGTCGGCACTGAACCCTCTCTGCATCGCACTGTCTGTTTGAGATAGTGTGTTCTAGTTTATTTAATGTTATTGGTTGAACTGTCCTATTTACCAACAACCTATTAGTACCCAGTGAGAATCCAGTGTCAACGTAGCACATAAAACCCATTGTGCCACGTGAAAGAACTCAAATGTTACTCGAGTCTTCCTGAACTTAAATTTAATTTTTTTGCATGTTACCTCAGTAAGTAAGCAGCTTATAGAATGGAGGATTACAACATTGTAATGTAGTCTTGCATGTTTTGGCATTTCCTTGTATTGTGTGTTGATTGGAACCTAGGCATATTTTTGCCACTGCTCAATGCACAAGACATGTTTTTGTCACATTGCACATTTATCATAATTTGGTTTGTACCATGTTCTTGCATGCACTGTTGTGTTTGTCCCAGGTTCTCGCCTTAGTTTCGTACCCAGCACTGCTTGATGATCCCCGGTTCCCACCTGATGCCAAGGCCCGTGCAAAAGATATCTTGGCTGGCTGCAGAGGTGGTAGTGTTGGTAAGTTGTCACATTATCACTATTATAGACCTGGGCTAGAGGTGTCTGTGATGTATGTTGTGCTTATGTCCCCACTGGATGCCAGCCTGCAATCAGTTACGCCCATAATTTGATATCATTGATCGTGTACTGCATTCTGCAAGGAGTTCTTGCAGGTTCAGCGCAAAAATTGCCTGTAATAGTATACCATCCAACTTTTCCCTCATATAAAACTTCATATCACTTTGAATTACAGTGTTTAATACATGGGTTATCTGCATACAAATGTGATCAGTATTTTAGACACTGTAATCTTGAGCAGTCAAATCTTGTGGGATTGATGCTGTACCGTTGGGTGAGTACTTTCTGGCCTTTGAAATGATCATGGTACCTTTATCTTTAGGTTTAATAACTATTCGCCCAGTGACACATTGTGTCATCCCAAAAGATCTGAATTTTGAGCAGCTCCGCTAGGGGAACCTCACATCTTACTGTATAATCTTCATGATGTATGATCTTTTATAGGATCATACACAGATTCGCCCGGTATTGAGATCATAAGGAGACATGTTGCACAGTACATAGAGCGAAGAGATGGCATTGGCAGCAAGTGGGAGAATATCATACTGTCAGCGGGGGCATCAGATGCCATCAAGGTAAATTGTATGTCAGGAACTAACCTAGTTACAAACACACGTTAAGTAGGTTGTGATGAGCTGGATACGTAACTGTGCTGTGGGGAAATAAATGTACATAGGACTGTGGTTGGGAGCCACTTCGAAGATCAAGAAGGGGATACTAAATATAGCTTATGGAGATGGGATGGAAGATATGAACTGGAGTGAACTGCCTCAGAATCACATCTGTTGGTGAGCTATGGCACTGGGGGTCTGAACATTAGTGTACTGCACCTAAATACACACTTACATTAGCATAGAGGAAGTGTCAGTGTATGTTAGTATATTTTGTTATTTTTCTAAATGGGTTTTAACCCCTTGAAGAATGAAAAAGAAAGGGAAAGTACTTTTGTATCCAATGCTCCCCAGTTTCCAGAAGAGCATTGCTTTTTGGAAGGTTTCCACGTTTTGCCCGTTTGTATGCCTGGTAAGAGTAATGTGTAGATGAAGGTGAATATGGAGCATTGCTGGAATGATACCGACAGGAGAAAGCTCAAGTACTCAGTAAAAAATCTATCCCAGTGCCACTTCATCCACCACAGATCTCACATGAAGTGGCCTGGTATTGAAACGGGGCCTCTGCAGTGAGATTCCAGCAATTAATTGCCTGAGCCATGGCACAGCCAGATGGAAGAATTCTACATTATATTTAAAGAGTCAGTTTCTACCTCACAGAGAAGACAGTGTGATTTCATCAGAAAAAGCAATTGGTAAATGACAGATTATTGGGTTTAGTGTTGATGAAATGTGACTGCTTGGTTTTTGAAGTACAGACACTCTTCTACTTATGCAGTTATTACATTCTGGAAGCTGTGGCACAAATCATATTTTGTGTAATTCAGAATTTAGTATACATATGGTCAACTATATATGTATATACCAGGGGATTCCAGCTGAAATCCAAACTCCAACACACAGGAATCCAATCAGCTGCAGCATGGCCACTCGACTACCCATGTTGTCGGCCAGCGGTACTCTTCCACCACCTTTGTCTCATTGCACTTTCATTCCCATAAGCAAAGATTCATCCAAAATTTTAAAATGTTCTTATTTCAAATGAAATTACTTCTTTTGATTTTTAAAATTGCATAAGTCTGAAGCTGCATAAATCAGGGAGTGTCTGTTTTCCAAACTAGGATTCACTTTTGCACTTTGATGTGTTTGTGATCATCCAGTCAGTTGTTGATCACCAATCAATTGATCATCCAATCAGTTATTAACCACTGAAGTCTCAGAGATTTAATGTTGCTTCCTTGATTTTCCTCTCAGTCAGTCATGAAGCTGCTGGTTAATGAAGTTAATGGGAAGAAGAGTGGAGTAATGGTGCCCATACCTCAGTACCCGCTGTACTCAGCAACGTTGGCGGAATTCAACATGTATCAGGTCTGTGTGTCTGTATGCTCCTTGAAACATGTTAGAATAATTTCAATTGAAGACCCCTTGCACTTCTAACATAGCCAAACATAGTTACAGTGAAGCCTAGTAGTAATATCACTGTTACCAAATGCGAAATGATAAATATACCTCAGAGACTGAACAGTATCAGATACGGTGGCTGTGCGTTATGATATCTACTGTTGCTAATTCAGCACATTGATATTCTAATCTGTTCACTTTCAGATTGGTTATTACTTAGATGAATCACGTGCGTGGGGAATGGATATAGCTGAGTTGCAGCGTGCTATAGATGAGGCAAAGAAACATTGTATTCCACGAGCAATTGTAGTTATCAATCCTGGCAATCCCACAGGTATGCTTCATACTCGCTTGTTACTGTCTGAAGACATACCATTGCTCCAAGGAGTTCGTAGTTCCTGTGAGAATTATGTTAGTGGCTGCTAATGCATATTTTATTGGAAAGTGAACTAAAAATATTATTTTATTTAATAATAAATATAATGTTTGTGGTGTTTAGTATGTAATGAGTGAGTGATTGTTTGTGGAGTTATTGTAATATAGTGCATTTGTTGGTATTTTCTTGAATTTTGACAATTAGTGCACAGATACGGATACAATAAAATTAAATAAATGACAGTTCCTGAATCTGAGAAAAGGAACAGTAAATACATAACTACTGTCGCATTGTGTACACTCAGCATTTGGAGAAATGTCATGAAGTAACGTAAGAATAGTGACTCATTCTTTGCAACTTGCAGAAAATTGGAAATTGCAGCTGTTCAACATATTTGGTAAAGCATTCATATTTGCACGTCTGGAGTTCAGTGGTTTGAACTCATGAGAGTGTTTATTGTTCTTAGGTCAGGTGCTGTCCAGAACAAACATAGAGGAAATCGTCAAATTTGCACACAAGGAAGGACTGTTTATATTTGCAGATGAGGTAAGAAAAAAATAGAATACCAGTTGAAATGGTAGGCTAGAACACTTACCACTCCTTCACACTGTCTGTAGTTTTGAGGCACAGTCTTTATTGTTGCATCAAAATATATCCTGAATCACTTCAGGTTTCTGTAATGAAAAAAATTATCAGCATTGTATGTCCTTTGTTTCATTTAGTGCATGTGGATACCATGTACTATTGACCTTTAGTGTATGACCTTTCAAATGCCAGGTTTTCTACTGCAGCCTGAGCAATACTTTAAATGCCCACTGTGGGACAGTGTTTTCCCCTTCAGACAGAAAGGTTGTACATACAGTGGGACAATGTCCCATTTGTCCAGTAAATGTTAATATAGGAAATATTGTCCGTGTGAAGTCAGGTGAAGGTGGAGGACGGTGGAAGAATTGGTTGTGCACGTGTCAAAGGAATTGAGGAATTACTTGCAGATCTGTGTACAGGTAACTACGTTGACATCAGGACTGGTCTAAGGGGTGGGCCAGCCGGGCTGCTGCCCGGGGCGCGAACCTGTAACGGATGCTAAGACGTCACTAGAATAATCATAAATATGGTGCTGGTCAACTCAGGTTTTCCACATGCAAAAGAATTTTTCTGAAAGTTAGTTGCAATTTAGGCATGTGTCCTGAAAAATGTTTGCCAGCCCTATTCTAGGCCAAAAAACTTCAAAGAACATTGATTTGAAGGGGCACCATTATTAGTTTGGCTGGGGCACCAAATTAATAGCCTGCCTCGGGGACCCGCATTTCTTGGGCTGGCCCTGGTTGACATCTAGTAGTTATCAGTTATTGTGGTATGTTCTAGGTCTGAATAGCATGGCTCATAGTGTTAGCATGTTGACTGCTGACCATTAATTTACTTGCAAGCAGCCATGCCTGAACACACTGACACACATTTTTGTTAAAGAAATTCAAACATTTCTGTGAATTGTGTGCCAAAAACATACACATATATGTCTGTTTTCAGCTCGTCAAACTTTGTCCTGTTGTGTGTAAATGTTTTGTGGCAGTTGGGTCACATAATACCAGTACACCACAATTCACATGGTTCTTCTGTCTGTACTCAGGTATATCAGGACAATGTATATGATCCTAAGAGCAAGTTCCATTCCTTCAAGAAAGTTCTGGTAGAGATGGGTGAACCATATAATAAAATGGAGTTGGCTTCATTTATGTCATGTTCAAAAGGTAAGGAGACTGAATTTTGAAACTCCAAGCATAGATGTACATTCAGGTGGTTTGTAACAGGTGATGATTGTAGCTCTCAGATCGTATGTTGATGGTGCTGTATAATAAAGTGACATGTAGCAACAGTGTGAGGAACAGGCGAGGGTTAATAAACACTGTAAAGCAGAATCCTTCTTGAAAAGCTAATAGTTACTTGGCTAGTCAAGAAATTTCTGCATTTTATGGAAGCAGAAGGTTTATTGTCATGATTATGAGAGTTCACAAATTGTTCCTGTTCTGAACTACACGAATACCTTCCATGCCCTCCCATCCTATTTCTTTATGTTATATTTTATTATTTTCCAATCAATGCTTAGGTCTTCTAAGTTGTCACTTTACATCAGTTTTCCTCATAAAAACTGGGTATGCATTTCTTCCCCACCCCCATGCATGCCTTCTGACTGCCCACTTCATCTTCTTGACTTGAACACCTGAATAATATTTGATGGGAAGTACAAAAATGGCTTACAATGTCCGACATTATTTGTGCAGGTTACATGGGGGAATGTGGCCTGCGTGGTGGATATACAGAAGTTGTCAATTTGGAGCCCGATGTCAAAGCAATGCTATTTAAATCCATCTCTGCCATGCTGTGTCCAACTGTACTTGGACAGGTATGTATAAAATAGTATGCAGTCCAGTGAATGCCTCTTGTTTGATAACCATACATTTTGATACTTCCATTGGGTGGCATGAAGCCTAAGAAGGCCTCATTTTAGTAAATAACTGTTAAATATGTTAGGTTTGAGGTTCACACACTGGTATCAAGATTGTGGTCTCCTGGGATGTGCACCGTGTGATTTGGTAGGTAGGTGCCAATGTTTTGGATGAACTGATGAATCATATGGCATGGAATCACATTGCAGAAAACTGTGTTCTTGAAGAGAACACATTTCCGATCATAACTTGAATTAACATTGAAACTATCCTAAGCTATGAAGGGAAGTCAGGAAATAAGTTTATATGGCATACAGTTTCTTAACTAAAGAACCTTGGAACCTATTGCATACAGCCATGATCTTGTGCCAAGCAATTGTCGTTCTGCAGCAGTGAACCAAGATCATTGTGACCACAAATTTGAAGATAACCACGAGGTGGGAACAGATGTGACATGATAATTTATAACACAGGACACAGACGCAGATATCAGTAGGAAATAGAGAAACTCATCCCATGACGTGATAAATGCCTCATTTGTGGCGTGTATGATGTGGAAGAATAGTACCAGAGTGGCACAGTTAAATCTGAAATGTTCGTTGTAGAGTTGAAAATAAAGAACCCGAAATCTATACGTGGTAAACTGATTTTCTGACTGATCCTTATGGATCTTGGCAGTGACATTTCCTCCACACTCAATGAAATGTTTGTGGGCTGGGATAGTGTAGTCAGTATAGCGATTCACTATCGAATCCCCCCCCCCCCCCCCCAGAGCAGGGTGGGGGGTGTTGTGTTGCCAAGATTTTTTGCACCCATCCACACTGGCCCTGGGGCCCACCCAGCCTCCTATACAATGGGTACTGGATCTGTTCCCAAGGGTAATGCAGTCGGGGTGTGGCACTGACCACCCACCCGCGTATAGCAATTCTCTACTCCCCTTCTGGGCCTTTATGGCCTGTTGTGTGGTGAACTTTACCTTTAAATGAAATGTTTAAACAAGGACGTAATCTTGAATTATGGGATGTCATCTGCTTGACACTGCATGTGATGGCTACACTATCATTACTTGCCTGGTGGAATTATGAGTATGTGGTTTTTGTAACTGAGTTTGAGCACTCACCATGACTGACACTTGTTGAATTACATATTAAGAGCTTGTCCTTACACCAGATGTAATAGAATGTTTTTAAATTATGAATTGTGGTTTTCGTGGTCTTCTTCAGTCTTTCCAGGAAGAAGCTGAGGTCAAGGGTTGAAATAGGCCTTGACTACTCCTCTTTTCCTCGAAGATCATCATTCACAATTATCCACCCATTCAAAAACTACATACCATATGCAGTTGAAGGAAGATTATATGAACTAAGAAACCATCAGTGTGTTGTACTTTATTTGCAGAGTGTGATGGATACAGTGGTAAATCCACCAATGCCAGGAGAGCCTTCCTATGAACAGTACATGAATGAGAAGAAAGCTATTCTGAATTCGCTAGCAGAGAGAGCCAAGATGGTTGCTGAAACATTTAACAGTATCGAGGGAGTATCTTGTAATGAAGTTCAAGGTGCTATGTATGCTTTTCCAAAGGTAAATTATTTATTCCAGGAACAGAAATATTAGTTCTTTTTCTGTGAAGAGTGAAATAGAATTCTTTAATTTGGCTAAAATGTTATCATTTGGCTGTGGAACACAATCAGTGGGTTGCATGCACACTTTCTGTGTTCTGGTTCACTATAAGTTAAGTAGGGAATATATTCTGAACATTCTTTTTATTGTTTGGTTCAAAACCTGATATAATACTACTTTCCAAGTCACTGAATTTGCAGATGTGATATGTATGTAACAATAACTACCACTAATATTCTGTTGGTATCTCATGGTGTGTGTACACATTAATGTATCAGCAGTAGCATATTGATAATTTATAGTTCCTGCTAGTCTCTCTGTATGTATACAAGTTTTAAGGAAAATGTGCATTAATGCTTTGCAGAGCGTGATGGTTCCTGCCAAGGCATTTGACCTAATCTACTGAAATCAAAAGCTGAATGAAAACGATGTTGTGATTTTCAGAGTTCCACCCATCTTGCAAGAAACCCTTCATTTTTAATGACTGAAATTGTTTGTTTCAGCTTGATATCCCAAGGAAAGCTATTGAGAAGGCAGAGTCCTTGGGTCAATGTGCTGATGTATTCTATGCATTCCAGCTGCTTGAAAATACAGGCATCTGTATAGTACCGGGATCAGGCTTTGGGCAAAAGGCTGGCACTTTCCATTTCAGGTCAGTATTGTCATTTCTGGAAGCCTTTCACTATAGCTCTGAATTTAGACCCATTTATAGTTGCATACGTTGTTGTATCTTTGCTTTGTACATACTTTAACATCTCTTCTAGTAGTTCCTGTATGTGGCTGACAGGTGGCGGGAGTTTTATATTTTCCCTCACCAGTATCTTTGTTTTTCCACAAAACTTACAGTATTTTCTGTCTCATGAGATGCTACAAGTGATAAGGTACATCCAGTAATTAACAAGGTAAAGGTAAAACTATCCCATTACAGGCCTAGACAGGCCGTTAGGGCTCCAGGAGGTTGAGGCTCCCAGAATTTCTAGACATCAGCACATGAAGGTGGTAAGGTTGTCAGCCATATGCATCAGTCGCCTTTACCCCCCCAGGAGATATCCCTGGCACTCATTTCTGTTAGGGGTTGAGTCAACCCCATGGCCATAATGTGGGCGGAAGGATTAAGTCAATGAAAAATACAGTAAAACTCGTTTAACATGTCCTCAGTTAAGAAAATTTTCTGCCTAAGAAGTCAGGATAAAATAGCACCAAAATTTTCCCATTTGAGTAACATTACACATTGCCCTTTCAATACATCCCCACATAAGGAAATTTCCCGCCTAAGAAGTAAGAAATTTAACAAGGAAACAGTATTTTTATCCATTAAATACATTCTCTGTTTCCAAATCTTAAAAAGAGTTTCCCCAAGTGTGCATTTGTTCCGTTTCAAAAACACAGCAGTCAAAGGGCACAGTCAGTTCATACAGGTTAATCTCCAAGGTCATTTCCACCATGTTTCACACAGCAGAATGACGCGACCTCATGGCCGATGTGGAATTGTCATATTTCTTCTGCGATGCAGAGACTGCAGTCAGTCAGTCGCCACTAATCGGTCTCTTACGACAACCAAAAAATTGTATCAGGCAGCAGGAAGCTGATCCTAGCTTTTCTGTGACCTGCACATGAGCCTGCATTTGGCAACACTGGCATGTGGCAGCTAACTTGCTGCTTCACCTGCTTGGGACTTGGAGGAAATGAAGGCAGAGTTAGTGAAAGTGACGAACTACTGACCACCCGTAATGATCTACCTAAAAGCGAACCTATGGAATTTGAAGACGTATACTGCAACTGTTTTTAAAAAAGAGCGAGACAACTGATGCTTGAAAAATATTTCAAGGAAAAGTAAATATCTGGAATGAGATTTGAACGTGTGAATGAAGAGTCAGTGACAGTATAGGTAAAGGTGTAAATAAAACTGTGAATGAAAGGTTACAGACAAAATGGTTAAGTGCTCAGATACGAGTGAGAATGTGTTAAGGCGACTGTAAATAGTACAAATTCAACATACATATACAGTAAGTTCACAAAAATAAAAAAATAGAACGTTTTGGTCCTACCCTCTTAAGAAATTTCCCGCTTAAGAAGTCAGAGTTTCTTGGAGTTTTGAAAAATGTCTTCACAGGTTTTACTCTATTATTGATACCATCAGGAATTGAACCTGTGACCTTTTGGCCTGTAGTGCAGTGCCACAACCAACAGCACCACCACGTACATAACTAGCAAGCTATTTTTGTCGATGTAATGGCTTGATTGTGTAACTAATCATCACTTTTTGTTAAGGTGCATGGTGAATTTTGGGGACTTTGGGGGGGAAGCACTTTATGAGATGGGGAATACAGTAATTTGTAGCTGGTTTGAGTCAGGTCAGGCGTAAAAAGGATCAACGCTGTCGCTAGATTAACATTAATGGTAGGAATCATGATGTGGCTGCCTGCCCATGGAGGTGTCTGCAGCAAGGATTGTTTTCCGTGCCTGAACATTTTTTGTTCACAATGAGAATCGTGAAAATGAGGCTGATGTCCACCATCTCTTCTGCATTCACGTGCTTCTGCTCTCATTTCCTTGTATCCTGCCACATTTTTCCTGTGCGGCATATTTTTCAACCCTGAAGTGTGAGGCACCAGGTTCCTCCAGAATGGTTAATTCTACCACACTTCATGGCATCACACAGTCAGCGCCACCAGAACATCAAACCTCACTTCTCTGATCTTGTTTCAGGACTACTATCCTGCCGCAGCCAGATAAATTGAAGATCATGATGAACAAATTTAAGGAATTCCACCTGAAGTTCCTCGCAGAATATAAGTAAGCAGCTTGGTTACTTGGCCTCCATTACTTCTTGTTTTTCTTTCCAAACAAAACTGAGTCATGTTAAGTTTTATGTAAATATTATGAAGGAATTTTAGTATGCAATTTTTATTTCATTAGGAGTTCAATTAAATGTAATACTGGCATGTACATATCACTTTGTTGAAGAGTGAGAGTGTTTGGAAAGGTGAATGGTTCAGGAGACAAAGAGCAGAGTTGAGCGAAGAGAATGGGAAACAAGAACACAAACTTAAATAATATTTTTTACGTGCAATATTGAGCTCATCTTGGGAATATATTATAAGAATTTTTGTCTGTATCTATTTCGAATGCACGAAGTTCTTTCACGTGATAAATTCTGTGTACAGTAATGTTATGCGACAATATGCAGTTGCCAATTGTAGCAATCTTAAGTAACACATTTGAAAACATGTGTTCAATATTTGTGTGAGATTTCAACGTAGCTCTCTAGTGTAAAAGGACTGCCAAGTAATGGCATAATGCTGGGATTGAACACAGTCTAAAAACAATAATGTCAAGATGCAATCTGATAATTGTTAATGAGAATTTAATGACTTTTTTAGACAATATTTTGCTGTGTGCTTCCTTATAGTAAATTAAATGTGTTAGGAGCATCTGTTAAAATGGGACCAGGATGGCATCCAATCGCTTGTGAATTTGTACTGTTCATCCCATATTGTTGGAGTGATTAAGTCAAGGAGAATGAGATGACATGGACATGTGTAATGCATGGCACAAATGAGAATTTTATACAAAATTGTGATCAGGAAAATTGCAGGAGACAAGACCGCTTGACTGGGAGTAGATGCACAGGCAGTATTGTGCTTGATCGTGGAGATATAAGGTATGAGGCTTAACTGATTTCAGTTTGGTGGGAAAGGGTCTGGTGGTGGGCTTTTGTGAATGCAGTAATGAACTTTCAGGATCCATAAAAGCAGAAAATTTCTTGACCATTTATCAACTATCATTTTCTTTTATTGTTAAGCCCATTATGCTGCATTAATAACCAGTATAAAATAAACAGATAAATTAATGCAGTTGGCACAAAAGTAATATTTATCAATATTTTACATAAAAATTCAGTCAACAGGCAACTATTTTTTCTCCTTTCTTTATTAGGGGGTGAGCAACTAGTTTCAGCCTATACTAGGCCATCATCAGTCTCCTTATTACAAAAACATGATTATATTATTTTTGTAATAAGGAGCGTGATGATGGCCTAGTATAGGCTCAAACTAATCGCTGTCCTCCTAATAAAGAAAGGAGAAAAAATAGTCAATCAATCAATCAATATATTTCATCCCTTTTTACAACAAGTTGTATTGGATATGTCAGCATATCTTACAATAAAAGATACTATTCTTACACCTTCACCTTATGTACAACATATTATATATCTGTCTTATACTCAACCCTTCCTTAACAGTCTATCTTTATATTATTTGATTCACCCTTATAAATTACTTGCTTCCTTTATTTTCTCTCTGGATTTTATATACAATACCTGTAGGGGTGCACTTGCCTATTCCATAAGGCAATTTAATGCACACACTATAGATTGATTTCCCTTCTCTATATATCACTCGTTTTTGTACATAAAAATTCTGCTACTGAGTAAAAGGTCTGATGCAATAAAAACAACTTCAACTTTTTCCTAAAATGTAAAGTGTTGTCTATTGATTTAAGGTTACTAGGCAACTTATTATACAGTCTTTTCCCTATATTATTAACACTATTCTTACACGCTCCAGTTCTGCAGTATGTAAGATACAGATTTTTCCTCTGATGTGTATCATAATTATGGTTATTTGAATTTTGGTTAAACTGTTTTAAATTCTCTTTAACATAACATATTGTTTCCATAATATATACACAGTGGACTCTAAGTATGTTCCATCTTTTGAACCACTCTCTACAGGATGTATTTCTGCTTACATTACTCAGTAGTCTTATAGCCCTTTTTTGCAGTTTGAAAACTTTTTGACTTTCCCCACTATTTCCCCAAAAAATTATCCCATATCTTATAAATGAATGAAAATGAACAAAGTATATGCTCCTCCACAATTTTATACTTGTAGAATATTTAAGGGACTGGAGCATGTATGGACTCTTATTCAACTTAAAACACAAAGCTTTTATATGAGCCTCCCATTTTAAACTTTCCGTCAAGTGTATTGCCAGAAATTTTATATCAGATGTATAGGTAATGTCCACATTATTAAATCTAATTTGCGGTTTAATTGGGTTCTTGTTCTGCCATTGCTACTGATTTTTCAGTATTTATGACCAGTCCATTAGTATTAAACCAATTGTATAGAGTATTCATTGTTCTATTTAGTTTCAGTTGTATACCATTTTCGTCTTCAGCCTGAATTAAAATGTTGATGTCATCCGCAAATAACAGCACGTCTGCATCCAAGATATGTCTTGTTAAATCATTGATATATAACAGGAACAATACCGGTCCCAAAATTGACCCCTGGGGAACTCCAGAGTGTATTTCTTTTAAATCAGATTTTACATTATCTAATATTATGTCTTTATTCCCTTTATATTTTACTTCAACACAGTGTTGGGACCTGTTAAATATGATTGAAGCCATTTATTTACTACTCCTCTAAAACCATAATCTTCTAGTTTAGTGAGTAAAATTTTATGGTTAATAACATCATAAGTTTTTGATAGGTCTAAAAAATTCTGGTGGTCATTATTTTTGTATCCAGTGCTTCAAAAATGTTATCTAAAAAAGTTTGTATAGCTGATTCTGTAGATCTACCCTCTCTAAACCCATTCTGGGCTTCCACCAGTATATTATTGTATGTTATAAAAGTTTTTAACCTAATATACATGGCTCTTTCTGTGATTTTTGAGAACACTGGTAATAACGATATCGGTCTATAAGTTTTTATGTCTTCCTTGCTGCCCTTCTCGTGTATGGGTTTCACAGCCACAATTTTCAGCCTATCCGGAAATACACCCGCCTTGAAAGAAGCGTTACAGATATTTGTTAATGGTTTAATAATATATTCTGTGCTTCTTTTTACCACTTTTTCTACTATTCTGTCTATGCCACTTGTCCCTCTTCCTTTCAAATTATTTATTATATATTTTATTTTGTCTTCTGATACTGGATTTAAGAACATCGTATTGGGGCATCTATTTAATTTCCAGGAGTATCCTTGATATCTCCTATACACAGTATCTGTATGATCTGTCAGCTTTTCTGCAATCTCTATAAAATATGAATTAAATTTTTTTAATGTAATTTTTGGGTTAGTTATTTTACAAGAATTCCACATTAGTTCAATGTTCTCATGTCTACTTGAAAATCTACCCATTTCATTATTAATAATTTGCCAAGAAGCTTTAGTTTTATTTTTTCCATTTGTTAAATAGTTGCCATTGCCTTTTGTTTTGGCTTCCTTGATAACGTTTCTATAAATATGTCTGTAAGTATTAATGTACGGAAGCTCTTCCTGTTCTAAATTTATTTCTTTCCTGTGTTTCTGTAATAGCCGCATCCTCCTACTTGAATTTTTGATCCCTTGAGTAATCCATCGTGTCTTAATATTTTTTGCTTTAGAAGTTAACATTAACAGGAAAGCTATATCGTAATAGTAGGGGAAATTATCTAAAAATTTATTATATTTTTCATCAACATCAACCTCTGTATAAACCTCTTGCCATGGCTCCTGCTGTAATAGATAAAGGAATTCCTGGATATTATCCTCATTTATTTATCTTTCATATGTTTTATAGAAACTACTGCTATGAGAGTTTATGGGAAATGACAATATTTGGGCATAATGATCAGACATTCCTAACTCCATTATCCTAGCTGTTTCCAATAATTTTTCATTGTTTGTTATGATAACATCTAGTAGGGAGGAAGATGTTTTCGTTATCCTCGTAGGGGCTTTAACAGTATTAATAAGGTTAAACCTAATAAGTAAATTATTTATTTCTGTTACTTGGGGGCTGTCATGAAGAAAATTTATGTTCCAATCCCCACTTAAAATTAATCTCTTTTTCTTATTATGTAATTTCTGAATAACAATTTCTAATCTGTTTAAAAATACCTCAAATTTCCCATTAGGGGATCTATATATGCAAATTAAAATAATTTTATAGTCTATTAGGTCAGTAATCGACAATTCAAAATTCTTTACCTCACCTAAATATTCTAAATCATTTAGTTCTTTCATTCTTATTTCCTTCTTGACATAAACACAAGACCCTCCAATATCATTCATTCTACAAAATTTACTTGTCAACATAAAATTATCAAATTGTATAGCTTCTATTTTTTTATGTTTTAGCCAATGTTCTGTAAAACATAGTATATCAACATTATTAAAATCAGTATGTAATAAAACTTGTAATTCTCTGTATTTTCTCTTCAAACTTCCAATGTTTTGATGGAGAATACCTATCATTCTTTCAGTATCTGATCCTTTGCTATTATCCTTGTGGATAGTATTACGTTCGTTATCTAGTGGGTGGACCATAAAAAATCATTCCTCATTATGAAAGATTGTTTCCTAATTCTACCCGATGATCATTTTTCTTGAGATTCCATTTCCCCAGGTCTCTTTTTCTTCTCCTCATCTGTTTTCTCTTTCTGTTTATCTTGATGTGTCTGATCACTTCTATATAAATTGCTATTACGATTATTTACTAACTCAACACTCTGCACACTCTTGGAGATATCATTTTCATGTAATGTCCGTGTCATTGGGATAGGAAGAATCTTCTCATTTGCCAGAATCTGTTTACACCTCTCTGCAATATGTTGAGCAATCCTGGTTTTACCCTTCCCATTCGTGTGGAGTCCATGACTTGTGAAGCATTCTGTCTCAGATCAACATTCATAACAGTTACATGTCCCTGGTTTTTCATAAGTTTAATTAACTTCCTATTATATTTCTTTCTCTCCATATTTACACATGACCATTCCCTAAGGTCATGCCTATGTGGAGCCTGGATTAATATGCTGTTGGTGTGTTTGTGTTGTTCCACAAATTCCAGTACACTTCTCAATCCATTATCGGTATCATTGTGGCTAATATCACTGGTTCTCCCCCAGTATATTAAACTAACTAACTAACTAACTCCATGGAGCAGAGGCCTTCTTGAGAAACTAACAGTTTATCAGCTAGTCAAGAAATTCCCCGCATTTTATGGAACCCGAAGGTTCATTACCGCATTCACAACAGCCCGCCACCTGTCCCTATCCTGAGCCAGATCAATCCAGTTCATGTCCTCCCATCCCACTTCCCGAATGTCCATCTTAATATTATCCTTCCATCTACGCCTGGGTCTCCCAAGTGGTCGCCTTCCCTCGGGTCTCCCCACCAAAATCCGGTATGCACCTCTCTCCTCCCCCATACGTGCCACATGCCCCGCCCATCTAAGTCTTCTCGATTTGATTACCCGAATAATATTTGGTGATGAGTACAGGTCATTAAGTTCCTCGTTATGTAGTCTTCTCCACTCCCCTGTCGCCTCGTCCCTCTTAGGCCCAAATATCCTCCTCAGCACCCTATTCTCGAACACCCTCAGTCTTTGTTCCTCCCTCAGTGTGAGAGACCAAGTTTCGCATCCATACAGAACAACAGGTAAAATTATAGTTCTGTATACCCTAATCTTTGTGTTTTTGGATAGCAACCTGGAAGACAAAAGATTCTGCACCGAATGATAGCAAGCATTCCCCGACTTCAATCTGCTCTTAATTTCTTCATGAATGGAGTTTCGATTCGTTAGGGTTGCTCCAAAATATTTAAATTCTTCCACCCTTTCAAAGGATTTATTATCTATATTTATGTTGTGATTGTGTCGTGCATTCTGACTTCGAGACATGACCATGTACTTAGTCTTCTCAGCATTTACTTCTAGACCAATCTCCTTACTAGCAATAATTAAATCTTCTGCATTTTTCTTTATGCTATGTACGCTTCTGCCCAATATATTAACATCATCAGCATAAACCAGAAACTGATGTGTACCATTCAATTTCAAGCCCTCCTGGTTTGCCTGAACCCTCCTAATGGCATATTCTAAAGCAAAGTTGAAAAGCAATGGCGACAGAGCATCTCCTTGTTTCAAGCCATTCTTAATAGGGAACGTGTCAGACAGATGTTTGCCTACCCGAACTCTGCTATATGTTTCACTTAGGCACATTTTTATTAACCTTACTAGTTTCATGGGGATACCGAACTCAATGAGAATATTATACAAGACCTCCCTCCTAACTGAATCATAGGCTTTCTTGAAGTCTATAAATAGCTGATGAACTGCCTCATTGTATTCCCATTTTTTCTCAAGTATTTGACGAATGCTGAATATATGATCAGTGGTTGACCTGTTACGTCGAAATCCACACTGATGATCCCCAATAATTTCCTCTGCATATGGAGTTAACCTTGACAAAAGGATGTTGGATAGAATTTTGTACGTAGTCGACAAAAGTGATATGCCTCGATAGTTATTGCAATCTGTCTTATCACCCTTCTTATAAATAGGCACAATGACCGACTCCTTCCATTCCTCAGGCAATTCCTCCTTATTCCAAATAGAAATAATAAGTTTATGGATTTCAGACCGAATAATCCTACCCCCTGCTTTAATCAATTCTGCTGGAATCTGATCAATACCTGGTGATTTGTGGCTTTTTAGTTTTCCAATAGCCATCTCAACCTCAAAGGCACTGGGCTCAGGCACTAGTGGCTCTGCTGTGTGTACTTCAATCTGCCTAACATCATTAACCCCGTGTATATTCAGCAGCTGGGAGAAATGATTCCTCCACCTAGCCAAAATACTGTGGGAGTCTACAACCAGGTCACCCTTCTCATCCTTTACTACATTACTTCTAGGCTGGTACCCCCTCTTAAACTCATTGATACCCCTATACAAGTCTCTTATATTCTTGTTCTTCCCCCAGTATATTACTATATAATTCTTCTTTAGTTGCTTGGTGAGGTTATTCACTGTATTTTTCAAAAAACTATTATTAGCTCTCGGCTTGACATAACCTATCACCTCAAAATTCTTAGGTAAGTTTTTCTTTATTTTACTTGCACAACCTCTACTATGGCTGTTGCCAATCAATACCACCACTGAATGTTTTACACTATTCACTCCACTCTGCTGTGTAGGACATTTAAACTTTGTTGATGCATTCGTATTCATAAGTTTATGGGACATTGTTGATTTTTTGTCACGAACTTTTACACCACTCAATCCAGTATTTCGAGCTCTTTGTTTATAAGTACCTTGTGGCGTTATAATTGAAGAGTTCTTACCTATTTCTTCTTGATTATTACACAGTACCTCAAAACGATTTTTTCTTGGTATATTAAATAGGACTAGGTTGCCCACACCTTCACTTATCTTCTTGATGCAAACTTTAGATTCAGAAATCTGTTTCTCCGGTTGTTGTTGGGTACTGGAGCAGTTGTCTGGTATACAAAAACTGTCTTCATCTTTTTGATCGCGTGTATAGGTTACCTCCAATTCTTCCTTTAAGATACTAATTATTTCTTTTGCTGATTTAAGTTCACTTTTTACACTAATCAATTGTGCACAACGCTGACATAGTTCCTCATTATTATTTTGTAATATGTCGTGAAACTCCGATACAAGTTCATCATAGTGTATTATGACTGCCGCCATGTTTATGTAACATAGTTAGCTGTTGACTGAATTTTTATGTAAAATATTGATATGCCAATGGGGTTGCAAAATGTCCAAATAGTAATATTTATTATTAAAAATTTGGTAGTTTATTGGAAGTCATAACAAGAATAAATGTAAACAGTAAACAGGTTACATATTCATTGTAGAATAACATAATAAGGTTCCAGTTTTAAACATTTTATTCCACGGAATATTAAATAAATGTGGGATCCCTTGTTTTAAAAAATGTTGTATTGCATGTTATGTACAGTTTCATAAAACATGTTAAGTGTTAGGCTGTAGATGGCTTCATTTGGTGTTGAAGCATGTTGGTACATTATAAAAATTTGTAATGATAATTTTGAACTGTTGTGCCATTTGCATTAACTTAGGCATGTAGCTCATACTGGCCATCAGTTAACTTTGTAGGACAAGCCCTGCACATGTAATTTGTGCATACCGAAGGTTGTTTAATGAATATGTGCCATAATTAATAAGTTGTGTACTGTTTTTGTATAAAGAGTTGATTTTGTATACAGTTCTTTTTATCATTTTAATATCTACAATGAAGTGTGTGTATATGTAGGTAAATATGTATAGAACTGTATAGAACTCTTTTTTCAGTGGTTTGGTGGTATGTCGTTACAACCAGTTCTAAGACAGTAAAATTTCTGGGTCATTCTGCTTTGATACAATGCCCAGGACACTAGTGGGGAATTCTGATGTGTTCTACGGCAAATAATTGTACTGCTCATGAAGCAAGGGCACAGATATTTGTCTTGTGACCCTGAAAGGGATGAGGTGAAAATAACAGTATTCTTGTAGAATATAAAAGCAACTGTTTTACATGTTAAAAACTATAATAATTCTGCATAGTTTTCAGTGCTGCCATAATGACACCCTGAAAGACATAACACATATTGTGTGTTTTTGTCAGTGTGTGTTTTTGTCTGTTACATTTTGTTGTATCTGTTCAAATTTAATATGAAGTGTATCACATAAAATGTGAAACTGATGATGGTAGATGGAATGCTGTTGGGTAGTTTGAAGTAGGAGACAATACGTTACCCTTTCTTTGCATGCTGGTGATCCATAAAGTGTTAACTGTTCACCAAGATCCCTTAGTCGGTCTATATTACAGTATTATCTGATATTCTGAACAATACCTGTATTATAATCTTTTTCTCTTGTCGTATGTTTATATTTTTCCATACAATTTGTAACAATTTATATGGTTTTTATTTTAGTAATTTTAGCGGTGTATTCTTTAAGCCAATTATAATGTTTAATTATGCTCATGTAAATACTTTTGCATCAAAGTCTATTTTGATGCATTTTATTCCAGATAGATTATTTACTCAATCATTTTTAATCAGAGTACATAATTTCTTGGCTTGTTTCATACTGGGAAAGATGGGCTGTGTAACAACAAGATATGTTGCTGTGTCGTTTGGTAAATAGTCGCTGTTTACTGTTCGACAAAGCAGAGTATCCCTGAAGAGCTGGCTCTTCATCAACACTGGTATGAGAACCTCAAATCTCACACAGCATAAGAACAACAAAAGTATATGAGGAAATAAATAGATAAATAAATAATAAATATATATATTACGTAGACTTTTTTGTTTAACAGTAAAGTACGTAGTACATATGTATAAAAACATAACTAACTGTCACCTTTCTCCTGTTTCCTGTTTCATAATGCAGACCTAACACAGGACCTCCAAAGATATTATGAAATTTGCTTTGTATGCTTGCAAGTATACATGGCAGCCATGGACACTGAAGCAACGTGGGCACGCTGCGCTACAGTTTTTGGGTCCAGTGCAGTTCCGAATATGTGAGTAAACTTTAATTTCTCAGTTTGACTGCTGTTCCTTCCAAGTCGTAGCTGCAATATAATGTGGCACGAATCTGTGGGCATTGAAGGAAGAGTTAAATTCTGGATGGGATTAGCATGAAACATCGTTTTTGTATGAACGAATGCTATTTCTGCAGAGGCACTTTGGTTACAAAGTGAATGTATATCACAATGCAATGTGCAAGCATGCTAACAGCATTCATTTTAGCTATTTCCTTTTGGGAATCCATCTTACTGTAGTGTGCAGGGCAAAAATTATTGTGGTTGTATCAACTGCAACGCCTTTAATTTTTTGTGTCAACCGGACCGACGTTCCTGTGTGTTCTGGTCAAATTCGAGCACTGACTACATTGTTAAATAAAACAGTTCATGTAGGTCTAATTTGTTTTGTCTTAGTTTTGCATGCACATTTGCAGATGCAAATGCATTGTCCAAAACCACCAGAACTTCAGCTCTGTGTACCGCACATGGTATGAAGAAAAACAGAAGATTTAGTAATTGCTAGTAAGGAGATTGGTCTAGAAGTAAAAGCTGAGAAAACTAAGTACATGGTTATGTCTGTAAATCAGAATGCAGGACATAGTCACAACATAAAGATAGATAATTAATCCTTTGAAAGGGTGAAAGAATTCAAATATTTGGGAGCAACCGTAATGAATAGAAACTCCATTCATGAAGAAATTAAGAGCATATTGAAGTCGGGGAATGCTTGCTATCATTCGGTGCAGAATCTTTTTTCTTCCCGGTTGCTATCCAAAAACACAAAGATTAGGGTATACAGAACTATAATTTTACCTGTTGTTTTGTATGGGTGTGAAACTTGGTCTCTCACGCTGAGGAAGGAACAAAGACTGAGGGTGTTCGAGAATAGGGTGCTGAGGAGGATATTTGGGCCTAAGAGGGACGAGGCGACAGAGGAGTGGAGAAGACTACATAACGAGGAACTTAATGACCTGTACTCATCGCCAAATATTATTCGGGTAATCAAATCAAGAAGAATGAGATGGGCAGGGCATGTAGCACGTGTGGGGGAAAAAAGAGGTGCATACAGGATTTTGGTGGGGAGACCTGAGGGAAGGCGACCACTTGGGAGACCCAGGCATAGATGGGAGGATAATATTAAAATGTATATTCAAAAAGTGGGATGGGGCATGGACTGGATTGATCTGGCTCAGGATAGGGACAGGTGGCGGGCTCTTGTGAATGCGGTAATGAACGTTCGGGCTCCATAAAATGCGGGGAATTTCTTGACTAGCTAGGAAACTGTTAGCTTCTCAAGAAGGCCTCTGCTCCATGGAGTTAGTTAGTTAGTTAGTTAGTTAGTTAGTTAGTTAGTTAGTTCGTTCGTTCGTTCGTTCGTTCGTTCGTTCGTTCGTTCGTTTGTTGGTTGGTTGGTTGGTTGGTTGGTTGGTTGGTTGGTGAATACTGCACATGCCTTAGTCATAAAATAGCCTTCCTTTCACTGTGTCAAAAAATATTTTGAATCAAAATTGTAGACTGTAATGGTACGTACATTCTATGTAATGCATCAGTTACGGACAGTGAACACTGTGCAAGTAATGACCTAATGCCTTATATATGGCGTGCACTTGCCTTACACATACGAGTTTTATTACCAACCAATGCACACAATATTTTTTGCTCCTACATGTTTCGGCTATGTGTAGCCATTATCAGGTAGCCGTAATACACAGATGTGTGCAGTGTATCCTACATCTGTGAATGGTAATATGCACATTAACTCTTTACACAGCACTTAGTTGCTATATAATGCCAGTAAAATTGTTCAAATTTAAACTACAGGTATGGTATTAAAACATGGAATGTTATTATGTAAAATATAAAAGGCTGCCTCCAGACATCTTGCATTGTAAAATAACTTCTATTTTTGGTGGGGTGGAGACCCGAGGTTTTGATACCCAGTGCTTACTGCTTGAGTTATCATCCTGTGCTGCATTAGAAATGAAGAGTTTGAGCTGTATGTAAAGTAGGAATTATAATGTTGTATTACGGGCTGTAATTAAATTCATTTTATGGTTCCGTTTTTGACCCACAAAATCAGTTCAACAGTCATAAGAGGGAAGAGTTGGAGTGAAATGTAGCTGTCTTGTAGGTTGAACTATCATTTGGACTTTATATTAATGTTGTGCTTTTGTTAAGTTATTTGGTGGTGAGAAGTAGTCACAGAGCATTATTAACCAACATGCCAAGAAGGCGTGTGGGGAGGGGAGGATTGGCTCCACTTATTCTTAAACTCTGCACAAGATAGCGATGGATAGTCAGCTCCACCACTCGGTCTCTATGTTATCATGGGACAGAGCCTGTGGAACCCACTGAATAGGAGGTTTGGGTGGGCATTAGAGCCGGTCTGGACTTTTGGAGGAGAGCTCTGTTGCTCCTGCCGGGGTTGGAACCGCGATCTGTCGGTCGTAACCTAGTCACTGTGCCGATAGAGCTGTCACAGATCCCCAGAGTCCTTTCGGTGTTTGCCTGATATTTGTGTATATTTATACACCACAAAATGTTTACCAGTATCTTGGAATCCTGAAACAAAATGGCAGAACATTAAAATAAATCCAGTGAAATGTCGTTGCTGTTAGATGCATACGATTAGTTTTTTAGGCACTTCTCGCAAAATAGCGAGAAGTGCTTCGTCATATCTGCCTGTCAGTCCGTGCGCATGGAACAACTCGGCCCCTACTGGAAGGATTTTCATGAAACTTCATAACTGATGTTTTTCGAAAATCTGTCGATAAAATTCAAGTTTCATTAAAATCTGTCAAAAATAACTGGTACTGTACATGGAGACCTATGTACATTTATGATAATATCGCGCTGAATTCTTTGTAGAATGAGAAATGTTTCAGACAAAAGTTGTAGAGAAAGTCAAAACACACATTTTATGTTTAATAACTTTCCTCCGAAAATCGTGCCGTTTATGAAGTAATGTAGAAAAAATCGCAAAGCCGGACAGGCCACGGATGACAATATAATACGGCGCATGCGCTTTGCATGCTGGATAACTAAAGCTGCAGACACGCACACAGAATATGTAATACTTACTGCTTTTCCGCTGCAACAGTGGTAACGCCAACACGCCCCAGTGTTACGTTTATCCGTACATTGCCTGTCCTGTTTAATTAATAAAAATGGCGCCAATCACTCACCAGCTTTCACGGTGTGAGTTGTAGAATGTGCTCGTAGGTATATTGAATGCTGTTAATTTACCTTTACATGTTAGCAGACTGCAGGGTATTGCACTTAGTTATCAGTTGGACATGTCTTTACTGGTGCACTAATATTTCCTACTTGTGTGTGTTCTTCCGCGTGTTGCCTTTCACTTTCAGACTGAATGGTAGCATGCAGTTGGGTAATAAAGTCCAAATCATGTGTCTTATTTCACCTTGAAGCAGATCATAAAACCTGCATCTCGCGGACGCATTGTGACAAAATAATGTACACAAGACGGACATCTTGTTACCTTTCGCCTTTCACGTGCAAGAAAGTGTAATCAAATCACTTATCGGACTTGAAATCTGGGTCATGTTACACAACTCGTCTGTCAGTTTCTTCCGCCGAAAATGACGTCTTTGAATTAAGTTCCCGTCAGCGGATCTCTTTGCAGGGCCACGCAAGACAGTATAGAGAAAAGCAGGCATGATTGTATTCCTCATACCTTAGTAAGGTCTACTGTACTAATGTTTAAAGAGAATCCGCAAACGATACGCGCCTTGAGACATTTGACCATTGTAATCGGCACTAATTTGTGTTCTTCACCTGTCATCGATAGTGATTACTGGGTCAATGTACGGCGCTGCATCAAACACTGATTTTATGTACGTGAGAAGAGAGGGGCTTATGGTAGGGCAATTGTGAATAATGAACCGGAAGCGATATAGGAGAAAATGGTTATGGATTACCTAAGGTATTATGACCATGTTTGTCTTGAGAGTCTGAGTAAAACCACCGAAAACCTTAAAATAGAAGTTTCCCTGCTGCGATTCGAACAGAACTCACCGGATTCGAGTCAGAACTCACCGGATTCGAGTCAGAACTTATATTGTTAGAGTAGCTAGGAGCAGAATGATGTAGGCTGGACATGTAGCAGGCATGGGGCAAAATACGTACAGTACCATATGGTCAGAAGACCTGAAGAGGACACGTAGGAGGTCTAAGGCGTAGGTTGAATCGTATGGTTAAAAAGCATCTTAGACAAACACCTGGCTCAGTGTGTATGGTTCAGGGGCTGACTAGCGTAACGGAAATGAATGTTAGGGCCCCATGAAGTTAGGGAGCTCGTTATCTCTCAAGGGACGAAATGGCGTAGTGACTAGACCACGATGTGGCTAATCGAAGAACGGTGTGTTCGAGTCCCTTCACGTACAAGAGACATTCTTTTCTCCAACACGTCTAGACCACCACATCCAGCCTGCTATTCAGTGCGTACTGGGGCTCCTGACGCGGGTGTAAGGCGGCCGGAGCGTGATACTGGCCATTTACCTCCACTCTAATCCCAAGGTTAAGAATGAATGGAGCACTTCCTCCACTTCCACAGATGCCCTTAAGCCATGCACACCGGGACAACCTGTACCGATGACGTTTCTCCACGTACACGTACGGTTTACCATACCCACGCTCCAAACTCCTTCCATGCGCCGTCATTTTTTAATCCTGCTTTTTCAAAACGAAGTTCTGGTGCCCAGCTCGCAGCGATATAACCATTCAATCAAGTATTACCAATGCTTCGTTGGTAGTTTGTTGTTGTTGTTGTTGTTGTTGTTGTGTGTGTGTGTGTGTGTGTGTGTGTGTGTGTGTGTGTGTCATCACATGACAGGATGATTGTGAATGATATGATACGGTAAATGTTTGTAAGGAAGCAAAGTCACATCAGTTTCCTGGATGTGAGAGGAACATTACTCACGAGGTTTGTCGCCGGCTGACCTTGCAAATTCGGGTTCGATCCCAGGTTGGTTATAGTATGTGCTGGGTAAGTGGCACTGGGACAGATTCGTTCCCGAATACTTCGGCGTTCTCATGTCAGTCATTGTCCAAACAATGTCTCTTATTCGTCCATATTCATTCATCTACCATCATCGTCACTGTGTGTTGCAGATATGGCCTCATCACTGAATAACGCACGGTCTGGCCTGGATGATCCCCCTCCGCAGTGAGAACTAACGCGGTGTCTCCCGTATAACATGAATGGCGAGAAGTACAAAGTGATTCAGGCTTCCGCCGCGATGTTGGTGAAATGTGCGCTCTTCTGGGGCATTACGCTGCGTCAATTGATAATCCTTTACCGACGTTTCGAGAATATATATCGGTCCGATTTTCAAAGATCAAGAAGTACAAGAAGAAGAGGATTTATTCATCCTTGAAGATGGTCCCGATGTGTTGTGCCGAAACGTCGGCAAAGGATTACCACTCGGCGCTGCGTAATATCCCAGAAGAACTCAAATCTCAAGTATAAAGTGGCTTTCGGTAGTGGCAGAAACGCCGCTGCCGACATTAAAATTTGTTTTGATTTTAGTGTGTGATTTGGAAACGGGCTGGACGATACGGGGTTCAAATCCCGTTGGGAGAAGGAGGTGTTGCTCTTCTTCAAAATATCCAAACCATCTTTGATGCCCACTCAGTCTCATATTCAATGGGTATTGGTTTTTTTTTTCCGGAGGGTAAAGCGGCCTGCGGCGTGAAATTGACCACTCACCTCCATCTATTGCCGAGGTTAAGAATGTGTGGAGTTATACCTCTATTCCCGTTATATGCCTCTGTGGTATGGAGGGGGGACAACTATACCTTTTTTAAATTTTATTGTTACACTCATTATTTCCTGTCATGCTAGTTAAGATTTTGTGGTTTCTTAAACACATAAATTACTTGAATGAACATGCGTGATATGACAGTTGTTATGTACACTGGTAATATGTAACAGACTGTACTCACTTCGTATGAGTAGAGGAAACCACAGACTCAACGTCGCTGGTAGGCGTCATTGAAATCTTGAGCTAGTCGGGTTCTCAGAACCCGTCTTCGTGAGATATAATTTAGATTGTAATAGGAAAATATAGAATGCGAAAATAAATCACAAGTGACTTAGCACGTGGTCGGCAGTTAGACAGCTAAGGAAAGCCTGAAGCCTCGCTGTACGTAAAGACTGCAAATTACTTCCTGAAGCATTTTATTTAGCCTGCTTTTTGTTCTTACGTAACAAAGAGAAGCTTTAAAAGTTGTTACTTTTTTGTGTTCTGCTTACAGCTTCTGAACTCGCGAACAGATGTTCCTTAAACTTGCAGTGAATTTCATATCTGTGATGGGCTGTTTCGCGTGATATCTTCGCTTTCTCCCTCAGTGACTCTAACGATGTCGTAAGAATGTGGATTTTGAACCAGTCACCAATTATGAACATAAACGTAAAACATTGCGTAAATTTAGTAACGCAGGCTGAAATATACAGACATCCCACCACCGCGAGCATCTTATATCTTTTCTGTGACTCTCATTTGTTCTTGTAATATAGGGAACAGCTGACGAAGCTGAGTCTGTTACGTAATTTTGTATTCACAGTTCTTTCTTGTAGAGGGCAGGTGTTAACCTTTTAAAGCCTAGCGGTAACTTCACGTACCACCAGGTTTAACATTAAAAAATTCTACGTGGTGCCCGCATTGCGTTTATATGTTTTGTACGGATCTCAGAACAAACAGCAACTTTTGCCTTATAAAACATGAAGAGACTGGTTTTTATAACCGAAGTGGACAGTGTTTACAGCGCGATACGCACTGAGTCCTTATATACAACAGATAAGCTTCGTCTTTAAAGGGTTACGAGATAGCATGTGCAAGATTTAGCCCTTCCTACCTTCACATTATGTGCCATTATCACCAAAGAGGCTCGGGGAATCGAGACATGGGGTTATAATCGCTGCATCTTCTTTGGAGCCAAAGCCGCTGCCAGCATTAAGCTGTTTTTTTTAAGTGCAGTGTTTGTTGCTATATTACTCTGGTTTGTTACTTGCTGTATTGACAGCTTGTCTGACAACTGCAGTTGAATCGTAAAAGAAATTTGACATCATTTGTGCTTTTCGTTGCCACATTCTGTTTTGATTAGGAAAGGTTTGGAGACAATGTGCCCCTATTCTTATCGTTACGAAAACAAAGTACTTGTGGAGTAATACAATGATTTATTGAGTCATGAAATTCTGTAATTTCATGTACATAAACTTAACAGTACACAATGTCGTGGCCACACAGGGCAACAGAGGTCATACAAGAAATAATTGATAAACGTTCTTTCACATCGCAATGAGACATTTGTTTATGATACTAGAAACAGTTTCATGTTACTTAACGGCTAGTAATCCTGCTGGGTATGCATATCTCTTTTTCAGCTCGTCTGTATGATTACATTAAAAAAAAGGCTTATATGCGTGCACACATATTCAAGACAGTTTCAGAGGTAGTCTGTAGCTTTGTGCTGCCTTTTTTTTCGGGGGGGCCGGCGGGCCGTGGTCTTGAATAGATATTTTAAAGAAGAGGAGGAGAATCTAAAAAATCCTTGTATGTTGGTCTTTGGTCATGTGTTTGAGCAGTTTCGAATTATCACTGCAGTTTTCCATAAGTTTTATACGGTGTACCCGTAATTTTGATGTGTTTAACCCTTTACACTTTACGCAAACCATCAGTCGTCTTAACAATGAACTCTCCTTCCAACAGTTTTAATCCGTGATACCCTTATTATCTGTCAGAATAAACTTCTCACAACAGTGCATTCTGTTCACTTATAATATGCAAACAACGGAAGCCAAAAGCTGCCATTAAAATATATAAATAAAAAATGTAAGCAAATTATTCCATACAGAAAGGGTTAAACTGCAGTGTTATATAATTCAATGCTTATTCCCGGTCTAAACTGGACGATAGCTTTCATTCGTGGTGTCCGAAGCCTAATCCGATATCTCCATGTTCAAATCCTCCGTGCTCAAATCCTCCGTGCTCAAATCCTCCGTGCTCAAATCCTCCGTGTTCAAATCCTCCGTGTTCGTGATGAACCGGCACTGCTACAGGTACTTTAACTGGATAGGGTACAGGCTTCTCTACAGGATAAGGCACTGGTTTCTCTACGGGCACTTTAACTGGGTATGGAACGGGTTTCTCTACAGGATACGGCACTTCCTTCTCTACAGGGACGGGGTATGGTTTATCTACAGGCACAGGGACAGGCCTATCAATTGGGACCTTTACAGGATAAGGCACTGGCTTCTCTACAGGATAAGGCACAACCTTCTCAACAGGGACTGGTACTTTTTTCTCTATAGGGACGGGGTACGGTTTTTCTACAGGCACAGGAATGGGCCTGTCATATGGAACCTTTACGGGATAAGGTACTGGCTTTTCAACTGGATACGGTACCTTCTTTTCTACAGGGACTGGGTAAGGCTTTTCTACAGGCACTGGGATTGGCCTGTCAACTGGAACTTTAACTTCTACAGGGACAGGGCGATCTACATGTACAGGTACTGGTACTTTGACGTGTACAGGGTAGGGCTGAGGGACGGGCACCTTGACGTGAACTGGATATGGTGCGGGAACTTTCTTTTCAACGACTACAGTGTAAGGTTTTGGTACGTGCACAGTATAAGGCTGAGGTACGGGGACTTTTACTTCAACTGGGTAGGGAACTTTCTTCTCTACTGGGACATGAACTGGATATGGCTTGTCGACTGGGACTTTGACAGGGTAAGGCACGGGTTTGTGTACTGTGTAGGGGACAGGCTTGTGGACGGTTACAGGGACTGGGTAAGGACGATCGACAGGGATTTTGACTGGGTATGGAACTGGTTTCTCTACCGGGTAAGGGACATGCTTTTCCACTGGAACGGCTACTGGGTAGGGGTGAGGCACCGGAACTTTCTCGGTCAGTGTGATGGTCTTGATGGGTGCGTGGTGCACACTGTGGCTGTGATCGCCGAAGAAGCTACTGTCCAGTCCGTGACCGAAACCTGCACCATAACCAAAGTCATGGATAAGACCTCTCTTCTCTTGCTTCCTGTCTCCCTCTTCTGCTACCTGTTTTTGTTCGGTTTGTTTAGATTCTTCTGTCTTTTGCTGATCATCCTGTTTCTTTTCTTGTTTTGCTACATCTTCTTTCTTTTCTGCTTGTTTGTCTGCAGGTTTTCTGTCTTCGGCAGTTGCCAGTATGGCCAAAGCCAGAAAGAAGATCCCAACCTACAACAAAACAAAACAGGGTGACAATTTTTTATCTCTTCTGATGAAATCTTCACAGTTCTGCAGTTTCCAGCTGCTTTTCCCTTATTTTATGAAAAAATGTAAGTTTCGTGTGCCTAATCATACTACACACTAATACTTCTTAAATCAGGCGTTGAATTTCCAGACAGCGTTTTATGAATGTCTTACCACTAGCTGCCACTCTACCCGTGTACTTTTTAGTATCGTGCCATCATTAAAATGAAGATTGTGGGCGTGCGAACTTCTGAGGTGGGAGAAGTAATGTCGACACTAAGTAAGTCCAAATGGTACTGGAGTTTTGGGTAGTGTTAGGTCTTCGCAAAATTTAGAAATTTTGGTAAGGCTAATAGGTAGGACGCAGAAACCATTATACATAGGAAAAGGCGATATCTAACGTCTCAGTGGAGCTAAGCGTGTGAAATTCTGGGTAGGTGTAGATTATAAACATAGTTCTAAGTCTTATTTTAAAGACCTTTTTGTAGGATATTTACAGTTACAAAGGAGGCGACGCTATAAAGCGTTTAGGGTAGTCTGACATATTTAACCTTTTAAAGCCTAGCGGTAACTTTACATACCACCAGGTTTAACATTAAAAAATTCTGCGTGGCGCTCACATTGCGGTTATGTGTTTTGTACGGATCTCAGAACAAACAGCAACTTTTGCCTTATAAAAAATTAAGAGATTGGTTTTTATAACCGAAGTGGAGAGTGTTTACAGCGCGGTACGCAGTGAGTACTTAAATACGCTTCGTCTTTAAAGGGTTAATGAAGAAGGGGTCTACTTGTGAAAATTACACACAAAAAAGGGCCGTGGTTTTTATGACTGTTAATCTGTACCCTTTGCTAGCCTGGTCATAACTTACAGACTGAAACAGTTAATGGAATCCGTGCAAATATCGTAGCATTTATTTGTAGGTATGTCTTTATTTTCTCTTAATGGTGATAAAGAATTTGTGAAGTACGTAAAGAGAGTACATTTAAGATGACCAAACTAGTATTAAACGTCTTAGATAAATTCTAAAAGGTTTTGACGATGGTGTATAATATTGTGTGGTGATGGGTTTATGGACTTTATTCATCGTCCGAAGAGTAAAATATTAAAACTGAAATTCACAACGTTTCGGAAGCTGGCTCTGCTTCCGTCCTCATGTGTAGGGAGGGGGAGAAGAGAAGAACACCTATTCTGGGGGGTGGAATGATGGAGGCTAGGTCTGTCTAATGGACCCCACAGAATAGGTGTTCTTCTCTTCTCCCCCTCCCTACACCTGAGGACGGAAGCAGAGCCAGCTTCTGAAACGTTGTGAATATCATTTTTAATATTTTAATAGTTTACTCTTCGGACGATGGATAAAGTCCATAAACCCATCACCACACAGTATTAGACATCTTCCAAGGTGAGGAAATAAAAGCGACATTTTAACGGCGGAAACCCGGTACCCATCCCAGGACATGAACGAATTATTGTGGAGTGGCTTGTTTCAGTTGTTTATAATGGTGAATATTACCTCTGTTACATGGCATAGTGAAACTTTTCTTATTATTTCATTACGCATTCGTAATGGAGAAAAATTTTTGAAAGAAAGTTACAGATCTTTGATGTGATGTTTTATACGGTGTAAAAAATTATTTGCAAGAAGATTAGTTCCGTGTGAATTTTAGAATTTGGCTGTGAGGGTTGCATGAAACATGACCGATATGGACTGCAATGAAGTTCGCCAGATAATTTGTCATTTAGGCCAGAAATACCAAATTTAGTTCAAATCTTTTAACTGGTGTGAGTAAAAACAACTACGGACGGATGTGTATTGACAGTATACTTTGAGTTCTAAACTAGAAGGACAATGTACGTATAAATGTAACATTTAGGCGCGTTCGCGTAACCATTGTTACCGTTGAAAACAATAACCTTTAAATATTGTGTGTGTGTGTGTGTGTGTGTGTGTGTGTGTGTGTGTGTGTGTGTGTGTGTGTGTCTGTAGCCTTACGAGTATTTACCAGGCATGCGCCGTATTATATTGTCATCTGTGGCCTGTCTGGCTCTACCATTTTCTTCCACATTATCTCATAAAAGACACAATTTTCGGGAAAAGTTATTGAGCGCGAAATGTGTGTTTTGATTTTCTCTACAATTTTGCCCGAGGCATTCCTCATCCAAAAAAGAATTCAGCGAGATATCGTAAATGTACATAGGTCTTCATGTAAAGTACTTGTTATTCTTGTAACATTTTAATAAAACTTGAATTTTATCGACAGATTATCGAAAAATCATCATATATCAAATTTCATGAAAATTCGTGCAGTGGGAGCCGAGTTGTTCCATGCGGACACACGGACGGACGGACAGACATGACAACGGTAATAGTTGCTATTCGGAATTTTGGGAACGCACCTAAAAATGTGAGAAAATAATAGGTAGTGAAAATCATCCGAGGTGTTTAGACACAGGTGAGCTTGCCGACATTTCCAGCATGAGACAGCTAGACTGAAACACACGCATGTGTGCAGCGAGGCGTGATGTTTACCGCTTGATAAAGAAAGTCGTACGTAGTGACACACAGCAGGAACTGAGGAACTTCCTCTTGCGATTCCTGCAATTAACATGCTGGTTCATTGTGACGAAAGTATGTAAACAGCAATATCACCGCCATCCCTAACATGTGTTAAGGGAAGTCGTTGTGAAACTGGACATTAAAACTGTAGATGTAACTTTCAAAACAATGACCGCAGACTTTCGTTCGTGTCTGTACGAACAAAGTAGTTTATTTAACTGATTAAAGCACAGTGTAACTTACAGGTAGCACTTTTTCGGACATTAAGGGGCTCTGCTTTTTTCCTACATTGTGCATTTTTGGGTTTTGTATGATTTTTTTGAAGACAAATATTGTTTCCTTACACATCAGGTTTCTGTTTGTAATGAGGACGAATAGAGTTTACTGTGAGGTAGGCACTAAAGCTTTATATATTAACCTTTTAAATCCTACTGGTTACTTGTTGCACCACCAGGTTTAACATTCACAAATTTTACTTTCTGCCCAGTCTGTATTTATGTGTTTTGTATTTATTTCTGAGCAAACTGCGACTTTTGCCCTATATAACGTAAACTGATTGGTTCTTACAACCGAGATGGAGAGTCTTTACTGCACGGTACGAACTGGGTCTTTTAAATAAAACATTTTACGCTTCGCCTTTAAAGGGTTATTTAAATTTGATTTTTCTTATAATAAGTGTCGCCCTGTATTTTAACATGCCGTTCAAATTATTGATGCATTGTTATGTTGAACATGTAATTTAAATTATCAATACTGGGGCAGCATTCATGTTAGAGAAACGTTTAAGGACCCCATATTTTTTCGCGTGGCATACTGCTGTCTAACTCCACGCTTTCTTAACCTGGGCACTGGATAGAAGTATGTGGTCAGCTTCACGCCTCTCCCTTTTTGTCCACACATAAAAAGCCACCCATACTCATCTGAAGGGAGCAGGCTACAAGCCTACGTGGAAGCTTTTAAAAAGGTCTTGACCCTGCCGGGAATTAATCTTGTAAAAATCAGTAACACGTGACAAAGTGTAGGCCCAAGGGGTATTAACATCGTCAGCCTACTAAATTTTCGATTTGGTTACCCTAGGCTACAGAGTGGGCGATCCGAAGTTCGAATCCCGGCAGGAGAAAAAGAGTTTTCTCTGCTACAAAACGTCCGGATCGGCTGTTGGCCCCACCTAGCTTCCTATTCAGTGTGAACCGGCATTCTTTCCTGGGGCTAAATCTTCCGAAACGTGAAGTTAGCAACTCATCTCCATCTAGCACAGAGGTTAAAAATAAATGGAAGTATACCTCTACTCCCCCTATATACCTTTCATGGCGTTGACAGAGAGAACCTTTACCTTTACAACATATTAAAATTCGCAGTAAATGAATCTCAAGCTCAGCGACTTACGTAAAATTGGAAATTCGGGTTACACCAGATCCCCGTGTGACGTGTACACGTATGTTGTCCTGATTTAAGTGACATAAGTGAATAACCAGTGCGTATCGTAACAGTACGCAGTCAATACATATGTTTATACGGAAACTTGAACCCAGCGAAGCGTGCGTTAATTAATGTCTTAAGAAATCGTCATGCTAGCAGAACTGTTCTACAACTAGTGCCAAGGATGGTTACGTACGTGGCATTATTTAAAGGAAAGCGTAAGTAGTTATTTTGTGTAAAGCATATAATTAACACTGTGTAGTGAGAATGTAATCTACATCGTACGTTAAATTAAAAAGGGAAATTATAGAGCGGAGGAGGGAAATTCACAGCGCTTTCATTTTTTGTGTAGTTTCCTTTCCGTGTTGCATGTAATCAGTTCGTAATCCGGTCAACAGATATAGGAGTATATTTTTGATATTGGATGGATAAATTAGAATATATAGAAATATAATTACAAACAGACACTCCCCGGCGTAAGCAATTTCAGGATTATGCGGTTTTAAAGAAGGTAAATCTTTCCTGGGGTTAAAGCGGCCCATTCCCCATGTAGCGCCGAGGTTGAAGAAACAGCAGAGCTATATCTCTATTCCCCCTCTGGGCTTTCGTGGCCTGTTCTAGGGTGAAATATACCTTTAAAAATTAAAAAAAAGGGAATGAAATTATAACATTTTTAATAGCGCCGAATATTTCATTGCGGACGTGAAAGGGGAATGAGACAAAGGTGGCGGAAGAATACTGCTGGGCGATAACACAGGCGGTAGGACGATCATGTTGCAGCCGATCATGTTCTAGTGTGTTGGAATTTGGATTTCAACTGGACCCCCCTGCGTATACATGTAGAATTGACCGAATGTGTACTGAATTCCGACTTGCTCAAAATTCGGCTTTAGACGGACCTTCCTTAACGTAACTACGGCTTATGTCAGGGAGTAGCTCTACTTCGGAAGCAAACACTCGCGTTTGAGCGACGCTAAACCAACTGATCTGTGATTTCCCGTCGTGGAAGTATAATTAGCAATGTTGCTTTGTATTTAGGGATCCTTGGATTCGAATTTCAACCCAAAATTTGGCAACCTGATTGAGTAATATGTTTTGCCTTCAGACCGTCAAGTTACTGTAAGATTAATAACTTAAAATTGCTCATGGAAATTTTCATCCGCACCGTTTCAAACTTAAGTAAATATAATGCACCCTAATTTGACTCTGCATAATTTGTGCAGCTGAAGAAACGTCATTAACCCTTTAAAGACGGACTGTGTTCGTTTTTGTATATTGATTCAGCGCGTACCGCGCAGTAAACACTCTCCACCTCGGTTATAAAAACCGGTCTCTTAATGTTTTATAAGGCAAAGTTGCTGTTTGTTCTGAGATCCGTACAAAACACATAAACCCAATGTGGGCACCACGTAGAATTTTTTAATGTTAAACCTTGTGGTACGTAAAGTTACCGCTAGGCTCTAAAAGGCTAAACAAGCCAAGACAATGCCACAATATTTTCATGATTTTCACAGGGACAACTTTACCTTTACCTTCCGTATAATTCCATGAATAGTGTTGCCTTCTGGGACAGGACACGTTGTAGTCTGACACATATATAGCGACATTCCACAGAAGCCTGCTTCATGTACCATTACTCATTTGTCCTTGTGAAGCAAACAGGTTCATATGAAACGTTGCCACATTTCTGGAAGACTACACGGCGTCACATCCCAGGAGACAGTAATCTTCATAGGAGGACTTGTTCAAGACTGATGTATGCCGCTGCGCGGTGCGCCACCATTAGAGGGGCCGGGGGGCCGAAAAGGCTGGTTGTGTTTCAGATTTCATATCAAAAATTTTCTCTGTATGAACTGTTACTGCTATCTGCGTTGTCAATTCAGGACTGTGCTCGGGAAAGCCCACAAAATTTATTTTTAATTGAATCCAGAAGTGACTTGTAACAGCCCTACCTCATTGTCACCGCCCTGAAAATCACGAACCCATTTTATCCTAAGAAGAAATACTGTCTAATGGTGCCTGTGGAATTTTTTATATTACAGGCAAATGCCTTATATAAAAAATTATTTAAAAATTAAGAATTTGTCATTTCCACTGTTTAAAATAAATTGTACCACTTCTAATTTCTGTTACATATTATCTTGCATATGGGCCGGGATAGCTCAGTCAGTATAGCGACTCGTTATGGGCTGGACTGTCCGGGTCTCGCATCCCGATGGGGGAGAGATTTTCCATACCCGTCCAAGACCGGCCCTGGGGCCCACCCAGCCTCCTGTACAGTTGATGAGGTGTCTCATTTCCGGGGGGCAAAGCGTCCGATGCGTGACATTGGCCATCCACCCGCATCTAGCGCTGAGGTTAAAGAAAGAGTAGTGCTTATACCTCTATTCCCTTTCTGGTCCTTAGTGGCCTGTTCTAGGGCGAGCTTTACAATTATCATAAATGCCTAACTTTCACCATAGGCCAATGTAATTGTATTGATGACTGTAACAGTACAACGGCGAGGCTTCAGTTGTCAAACTCGTATACGTATTTGCTTCTGTCCCTAATACTTGTGACGAACATCAGGGTTTCGAGCTGAAATACAAGCATTTTCTAAACTGATGCCATCGCTTAAACAGTTTCAGCTTTTAATGTGTTCCATGTCCGTGCACTATATTATACGAAAACCATTAATCACCAACGAAATGCATAAAGAGTTTTTTCTCACTTGTAGCACACTCCTACATGTTTCGACCCTGCTGGGTCATCTTCAGGGAGAATTTTTTGTTGTGGTTACGCTACGGTTGCACTTTATGGTTGAGCTGTTGACTGCGTACTGCGTTGCTTATGGAGGCGCGAACTCTCTGTGGTCTTGGCTTGCAAGCACAACAAAAAGTTCTCCCTGAAGATGACCCAGCAGGGTCGAAACATGTAGGAGTGTGTTACAAGTGAGAAAAAACTCTTTGTGCATTTTGTTGGTGATTAATGGTTTTCGTAGTTTCAGCATTTCTTTTCATTTTAAACAAATCTTCGTAGCTAATATTTAAGTATACGTGCTAACGTATTATTTATACTGCTGGAAAATCACGGCTTTCTCCCGTGGTTATTGAAAGGCAGACAGGTGGATTCCTTTGCCTTACTTCAGTCACGAATTATCGACCAGAACGGTCGATGTATCTAACCGATATAGTTCGTCGGCAGCATGGAAAGAGTTAAACACGCGTGACCATGCGAGTTAGTCCATTTATGAAGTAAATATTTACGTGAAGTTACTAACAAGACATAGTTGTGTTATTTTTCCATATAGCGGAATATATAACTTTTAACTCAGTCATTCACTCACCCCATGAAGCAGAGTCCTTCTTGAGAAGCCATTAGTTTGTCACCTCTTCAAGAAATTCCCCGCTTTTTATGCAAGCCGAAAGTTCTTTACCACATTCACAACAGCCCTTCACCTGTCCCTATCCTGAGTCAGATCAGTCAAATACACTTCATCCAGTTTTAAGATAAATTTTAGTATTATCCTCCCATCTACGCCTTTGTCTTCAAAGTGTTGGCTTTCCCTCAGGTTTCCCCACCAAAACCCTGAATGCACCTCTCCTGTCCCTCATACTTGCAACATTCCCTTCCCATCTCATTCTTCTTGATTTGATCACACGAATAATATTTGATGACGACTACAGATCATAAAGCTCCTCGTTATGTAGTCATCTCCACTCCCCTCTTACCTCGTCCCTCTCAGGCCCTAATGTCTTCCTCAGCGCCCTATTCTCCAACACTCCCAGCCTATATTCTTCCCTCAATGTGGGAGACCAAGTTTCACACCCATATAGAACAAATGTATATTTTTGGATATAAAAATGAAGACATTATAATATTCTGGACCGAATTGTAGTAGGCATTCCTTCAATTTTGTCTGCCCAGTTTCATCGTGAATGCAGTTTTCATTTCTTAATCTCGCCCCCAGACATTTTCCTAATGATGTATTAGCCGTGTTTATGCTGTGACTCTATCCTGCATTCTGTGGACAAGAGACGAATATTGCATTTGCTTTGTTTACAGAACTCTTTACTGGCGACTAATAATGCTTCTGTGTTTTGATTTTCCTTATACGCTGGCCTTTAATTCACTTCCGTCGTAATGTGAAAGTGAGTACTGCAGTCAGCTGGTGTATGTACTTCTCTGACCTTTAGCACCAAGTTTTCATTTACTTACTGTGATCTTCATGTTAAATGTGTGTAGGAGATGGAACCCAGAAATTGGACTGAGTGTTGGAAGGATGGGAGACACTTTATATACCAACATAGCAAAGGGACGACTTTCACGAGTCGGTCTTCGTATCTCCTTCTCCCCTCCCCTTAATATTTCTCCATGGATCATAAACATAATAGCAACGTATTACGGCTACTTGGAAAGCCACTTTTTTTTTCCTCATGTGGGCAGTGGGTAGGTCTGAAACAACAATTGAGAAAGTATTTTTTGCATCATTCCTCTGGAATGTAACATTTGTTATGGCAGATGCACCAAGATTAAAAGACTTGATAACACGCACACACGATTCTTTAAGTTGTGATTTACAATGAATAAAACTTTGTTATTTGCCATGTAGGGAAATTGTAGAGTCTCTTCCTGTTCTTGCATTTCCGGTTCTTTTGGCTACACTTCCCGCAACACATTCCTTCTTCGACAATTGACAGTTGCAGTGCATCGGCAATAGATCAGCTATCGCTGACGGAATCTAGACGATTGAAGATCGCGGAACCAGCTGTGTTTAATTAATTTAATGAACCGCCAATAAGAATATTTATGTTTTGTGTGATAAAAACTGTTTTTGTATCAACTGACAAATTCTTTAACAATAATATATCTTCTACGATTTTTATTTAGAAATTGTGATATTTGTGTCTTTGAAAGGATAAGGAATAATGGGACGAAAGCAACAAACGTGTGATAAGTCAGTTTCATACAATTCGAGTGGAGGTAGATGAAGTGGGCACACTCGAAATTTCAGATCATTGTGATTCTAAGTGGCCTAAGGAATACACATAAACAACAAAATGATACGAAAAACCAAAAGTATGTTTTAGTTTTCTTACATTCATTAAAATTTCTCTTCTTTTTCTAGGAATACAAATAAAGGTGTAGTTCAGTCGTCTACAACATGTGGTCTGTGTAACTTGTCAGTTTGGTCCACGGGATAATTTCACTAACGGAAGTCCGAAAGTAAAGTCAGACACGTAAGTTTTAATAATAATAATAATAATAATAATAATAATAATAATAATAATAATAAACATCATGATNTAATAATAATAATAATAATAATAATAATAATAATAATAATAATAATAAACATCATGATCATCATCAACAAATAAGCGCCTTTACGTTATTACTCCTAAACCGTCCAGGTTGATGTTTTTTTGGGTAAGTCAGGACCTTTCTACCCCATTATTTATACGTATTTCAGTGCTTATTTTGAGTTGTGCTTGTTTAATATAAATGTATTTCAGACAAAGTTTCTTGGGATTTTCGATTTCGCCGAAAATATTTGGGTTATTAATTTTGCTGTGTTGTTGTCTGTGTCTTTTATTATCCAAAACACTCTCAAGACGTAACAATAATCGTTATGTATGTGTTTTTTTGTAAGTAGGACTGTTAATATTCTCTGTTAATTAGAAACCTAACAGAACATGAAATATCGAATTATTTGTAAGTTTTATCCGTATCGTTTAGCTTTAAATTATTTATCCTTTGTGCAATCATGAACTGTTGATCACCTTTCTACTGCAGTTCTGCCAACATTGTATGACACAAGTTACTAAAGATACTTTCAGTTCGCAAATCAGAGGAATCTTCGTATTCTTGCGTTTAATGTATAAGACTGATAATTATTATAGCAACGTAGGTAATGTTTTTAGGCTCCAGTGCTTTGCAAAATAATCCATACGTAATACACAATAAGATATCTATTTTAAGTGCTATGGACGACACAGCAGTGGAATGGTAGTGTCCTCCGCCCAGAAATAAATTTCTTATATTAAGACCAGTTCGAAAAATTTCAGTCCAGCGCCAGTCAACAATACTATATGTTTGTTGACTCAGTTCTTAATACATTAATGGTTACACATCACGGCCGGTGGACCGAATATGGCTCGTCGAATTTGTAACTATGTAACTTCATGAATGAATAAGTTGTAAGTTGCAGATATTTACAAGAGTTTTTAATGGGCTTTTTCACTAATAAAACTGAATATGCATATTGTGCTGATATATAATTATCGTCTATTTTTGCATTAATAATTATGTTTATTATTAGTTGAGTTTTTATTAATTGAAAATATAACATAAAGAATACATACTGCTGTTATAATTTTTCGGAATGCACAGGGTGTTAAGATTTTTTAAAATTACCCTGTGTAATATACTTTTATTTCATGTTTGGATCATTTAACGACTTCTTCTTCTTCTTCACAAATTATGTAGTGTCAAACGGGAGGATAACGCAGTTTAATGTTAAAGTAGGTCTTTAAGATACTGGCTTGGTGGCATGGATTGGATTGATCTGGCTCAGGATATGGACAAGTAGCAGGCTGTTGTGAACACAGTAGTGAACCTTTGGATTCCACAAAATACGAGGAATTTCTTGACTCTCCGAGGACCTGTTAGCTTCCCAAGAAGGACTCTTCTCCACGGATTAATTAATTAATTAATTAATTAATTTATTTATTTATTTGGCCAAAGTTCGACTGTGCATATTATATTTACTGGGACTGTACGCGTGAAATAATATGCTATGGGCGTGATCTAATTGCAGTCTGAATCCCGAAGTTCAGTGCTTCTGACAAGGATTATTGCACCCGAAATTGCCTCAAAATTTGTGGTAACGTTACCCCGTGTAGTTACGCTGCATGCCCGACACACACGGAATTGCAGGTCAGACTTGTGACGAAAACAGTTGTCAATAAGGTTTGTCGTTAAAACTGACCGAATCGTTAAAAAAGGAGAACTTGTGCAACTTATAGGACGATTACGAAAAAAATCTTTGTTGCTGTGTTACCCCTCATTAGTTTGGGCTATTCAGTGGATATTAGGCCTATTACCTCTGGAGTAACGTGGCCGGGGGTTTGATGTTGATAACTCACTTCCGTTTACTGCCAGCAGAATGCGTGGAGCTATACCTGCACTCCTCCCACTTTGAAATAAGCAAACAGTAATTAATGCAATAATGATTTTAATTTCTGACAATAGACCCTTCTGTAAAGTTGACACAAACTCAACACAACGGAAGAAAATGGACTGAATACCCACTCTATTTTACTATGAATTAATCAAGGATCAAAAATTTGGGGAACTGCAAACGCTAGACCTCAGACCAAGAAGGCAATGAATTAATTCCTCTGTTCAGTCTTTATATACTCGTCAGTTTCCGTTTCTCATTAAGCTGACAGTAAAGCCTGGACTTAATTAGTCCTCTTCCATCTGCTGGTGTCGATTTGTGGTGCTTTATCTTTTTTAACTGCTGGCCAATCTGACACGAGTGATTTGGCAAAGTGCCACAAAGGGCTCTTAAAATATAATATTAATATATTCTATATATTAACCCTTTAAAGACGAAGCGTATCTGTTTTATATAAGGACTCAGCCCGTACCGCGCTGTAAACACTCTTCACTTCGGTTATAAAAACCAATCTCTTAATGTTTTATAAGGCAAAGTTGCTGTTTGTTCTGAGATCCGTACAAAACACATAAAGGCAATGTGGGCACCACGTAGGCACCACGTAGAATCTTTTAATGTTAAACCTGGTGGTATGTAAAGTTACCGCTAGGCTTTAAAAGGTTAATGTTGTGCTGAAGGCTCCAGGGGCCCCTTGCGAAAAGTTCAAGGGCCACAGGATGTTCACCTCATGTGGAAGTATTACGGAGGGCTAGTCACTCTTCCCAGTCTTTGGCTTTGACTTCGGCTTCATTGTGCTACGAGTCTTTATGTTTCCTGTGGGAGATTTCAGGTTTCCACTGCGGTAAAACATTGGATTGTGGTCTTATTTTGTATGTCATTCTATGTTATGATAGGTGGATACCAAAATTTTGGACAGACGCTTGCCTGTGTTTCAGTTTATAGTCTAAAAATGGAGTCAGCAAGCTCCTCCTAAAGGTTGGTAACCATGCAAGTATTTTATGCAACTTTTGGTTTCATTTTGATAAGGAAGGAACTCTTGTTTGTTACTAAGAATGTGAATGAAAGCTAGTGTGGAGGGATGTCATAGACATGTCTGTGTGTTAGAAAGATGGCGACGGCTTGTAACTTCGACAGTATGTCGGACAAATTCAACATAGAACTTGTGAAGGGTCTCACTGTCATTCCGTATTCTGTCTTACGACAGGGCCATAGCCTCCTCCAAAAGGAGTTCTCGACAGAATGCGATTTACTGCTTTCTCTTTCAATTTCCAGAATCCTTTCGTTCCCTTAAGGTCATCCAATAGCTGCTTACTTCTTCTTCCTCTTCTTCCGCTCACTTTTATCCTTCTGTCTACTTTTCCTTAAACAACGTGCTTTAGAAGGCAGTTCCTATGCAAGATGTGACCAAACCAGTTGGCCGTCCTTAGTTTTATTGTATGTAGGATATTCCTAATACGGGTTGAGCATCCCTTATCCAAAATGCTTGGAACCGGAAGTGTCTCGGATTTCGGATTTTTTCGGGTTTTGGAGTACTTGCATATTATAATGAGATAGCTTGGGGATGGAAACCAAATCTAAATGCGAAATCCATTTATGTGACATACACAGCTTATGAATATATAGGTTTTATTTAGGGTGTAAAAACAAACTCAGCATTGAATTTAATTACAACCTCAATTTGAGCACTGGGTTTATTTACAAGTGTCTACATCTGTACAGCATTGTCTTCATCATCGTGAGGTGTTGGCGCGCAAAACGTTTCGGATTTTGGGGGTTTTGGCATTTCGAAATTTCGAATGAGGGGTATTCAACCTGTACTTTTCGCACGATCGGTCCAACTGATCTTCTCCATCCTTCTCCAGTACCACTTTCTGGGTATTTCTGATCTACTTTCCGAAATGTTCAAATTTCAACACCACACAAAGCTGTGCTCCAAATGTAGCATTGTACTCGTTCTTTTCCTTAAATTTAAGTCCAGTTGGGGGTTTAAAAATATTCCTGTTCTTGTTGAATGCTGCTTTTGCCATGAAAATCTTGGATTTAATTTCACCTGCATATCTTATATCATGTGTTATAATGCTACCCAAATAGCTGCAATATTCTACATTCTCCTGCTGTTTTCCATCGATCATAATCTGTAATGGGGATGGTTGCTTTGAGATTCTCCGTTCCTTAGTTTTTTCCACATTCATTTCCATTCCATAGCGTCTTCCAGTTTTAATTAGTCTATCAGTCGTGCCCTGATAGGTATGTGAAAGTATAAATGTATGCAGTAAGAAAATAGGTTTTGATTTCTGCTCGGGACAGCGTGTTGAATATTATGTAGGTGTGCTTTAGGCTTAAAAGAGTAAATAAAGCAACGTCATAATTCAATTTATTTTGGGTCGTGCTCTGGAGAGATGCTTTCACACGGGCATCAAACTTTGTATCTGTCTGTGTCCTTGTCAGATGGTTGCCTGTTGCTGTCTGATTTGTAAGACACCATCAGCGCCTGTCAGTTGTATACAGCTGGAGGAAATTAACAGCAAATCTCAATTTAATGGGCTTGCAGCCGAACTTCTGTTTCGTCTGTCAGATGATGGAGTTCTAAATGGAAAGGCGAAGGAAAAGGAGAAGGAGAGGAGAAGGAGGAGGAACGTGCCATTTCATGTTTTTCATATCAGCACACTACAACGTACGTCTTGTTTTCCGCTTGTAGTAACCAGTCTTTTCGTCGGCCTGTTTAAACTTATTTGTTCTTGGGACAGCATTAGGTTTATCTTCTGTTTTATCATCTGCCACTACTGTACGCTTTTTCTTTATCTCCTGCATTTTATTCTCGCTTGTCTGCCTCTTCTGTAGTTTCTTTACCGTATTTTATCTGTTTCTACGTTTCAACGTCATCATTTTCTTCTACTTAACCTTTTAAAGCATAGTGGTAACTTTACGTACCACCGGGTTTAACATTAAAAAATTCTACGTGGTGCCCACATTGCGTTTATGTGTTTTGTACGGATCTCAGAACAAACAACAACTTTTGCCTTATAAAACATTAAGAGACTGGTTTTTATAACCGAATTGGAGAGTGTTTACAGCGCGGTACGCACTGAGTCCTTATATAAAACAGATACGCTTCGCCTTTAAAGGGTTAATATTCTTCTGCTACGCTCTGCTGCTAATTTGTGTACCTATTCTTGTATTAAAATTACCCGTCATTCCATTTTCTTCTTATGTTCCATCGTACAACCACTAACGTTTTTAACCTTCTCTTGTCTTCCGTCGTTTTCATTCTGTGTTAATTTCAATCCAGATTACGAGCTCCTTTGCACGTGTTTCTATAAACATCTATTCTCTTCACAAATTGTAACCACTTCTCCTACAATCTTGAAGCTTTACCGCCATACAGAATACAAAAGTCACCATCTTTTCCTGCGTGACACAAGCCTGCAAGACATCCAGACATTATAACGTCTGATACTGTTATTCGTTGCTCCAACACGAAACCAGACTTCAGTATGTAACGCGTGAGACGCAGAGAAACCAAAGCTTACAAACTGAAGTTCTTCCGGTTAGCAGCACTCAACAGCTGACAGAGCAGAAACGTTGCTTGGACTGTTATTTGTTGTATTTCCGCGATGTGCTGAAATTTCGCCCCTTTGAAACCTGAAGTGAGTGCGAGAGAGAGGGAGATAAAAATCGGACGGGCGTACCAGGACTACGGCTTGGTACGCCAGTTTCGTGCATGGACGTTGTGCAGGTCTCAGGCAATGCTTACTAGCCTGCATGCTAAGTGAAAAATAGACCTGTGAAGTCACGTTACGCCGTAAGTGCTGTGAACCGTTGTAACAGAGAAGGAAAGGGTGAAGTAAGTGTAGACGAAGAGATGAACTCATGGGAGAAATGACAGACACTTTATGTCAGGGGGCGATGGTGTAAAAGTTTTGATAACTGTGATCCGCCTGTGTAGCGGTTTGAGCCAAGTTCTGCGCGATTTCAGCTTTCTTCAAATACAAACACTTGTCCAACCAATGCACTGTTTTAATGTCTTTACATTATAACATTTACACAATTATCACAGCTTCGTCCGAGATGTTTCGATCCCAGCGGATCATCTTCAGGGACTCTTGAAGTTAAAAATTAAAATTTAGTTTCTAATTTTGAATTTTAGAGTCCCTGAAGATGAACCGCTATGATCGAAACAATTAAAATTCAATTTGTAATTTTAATTACATAATTATGTAATTTATATATTTTATATTTTTATATTTTATATTCGCCGATCCCAGTGGCCGCGCGGCTTCAGGCGTGGGTCTGCGGCGTCTCACTTGCTGGGATTGCGGGTTCGAATCCCGCCGGACGTATGGATGTCTGTCTCTTGTGGGTGTAGTGTTTTGTCAGGTAGAGGTCTCTGCGTCGGGTTGATCACCCGTCAGGAGGAGTCCTTCCGAGTGTGATGTGTGTCTGACTGTAATTCTGACGCCTTTGTAATGAGGAGATGCTGGCCCGTTAGGGGCTGTTGCGCCATTGGAAAAAAAAAATATGTTTACCGGTTTTGTATTCCTTAAAAAAAACTTTTACCGTTTTTTATATATATATCCTCACTCCAGCTTTTCAGACTTTTTACTTATTTGGAAAGAAGATGCTGGGACGCAAATAACTTTTAATTGAATTCCGTATATTTTTCTATATTTATACGTGATTGCCCAGTGCAGGCGAGCATGTTCTAATTTACTCTGGAATGTACATTTTACCCTTACTGTGCAAGGTTGTGTATTCTTAACTAAAAATTACCCTTGTTTGTACTCCCTGGCGATGGCTACGTATATCGGTCCCAACATGTTGGAATAACTTATATGTGTGTGTGTGTGTGTGTGTGTGTGTGTGTATATATATATATACACACATATATATATATATCAGTGCAATAAGTTGGAATACATTCTTGTCTGTAGGGTAAAAATTTAGTTCCTACTTATCAGAAAACACACTGCATCTTAATTACAAATAGCAGTCGGTTAATGCTGGTTAGTGAAATAACAGATGTTTGTTGTGGGAATCACACAAGATCCATTCAAGTAGTCTGTGAACAGCATGAAGAACTTTCTAATGTTAAGGCAAGTGGCTACTGTGTAGGCCTGATAGAGACTGTGCTGTAAAATGCTAATAGTGAAAACCGCTTGGCACGGCTGGTAATTAAACAGAGATTTGTACAGTACCGGCTGCCTGTTTGACTGAACAACTGATGGAATACTGACTGACTGACTGACTGACTCATTCCTCCCTGTAGTGGCGATCTGCAGTCTCCTGCTCATATTAGGAACGTAATGTCGTAGCGTATCCAGGTACCTACCAGCTTTTGTTGATCAGATCGCAGTCGGCTGAAATATTTGGTGTTACCGTGAGGTGAGGGAGCTCGCTCACCTTGGCTTTCAATAACAGGATATCAAATGTTTCGTTTTGTTTCGTAGTCCTTCCCTCTTCTACCTACTCACAGTAGGTGTCGAGGTTGTTTATTTTCACTTGATCACACTCAGACACACACTACAGTCAGAAGGATTCCTCTGGATGAATGATCGGCCCTTCGCAGAGACCTCTACCTAACAACACAAACACTGTACAAGAGAAAAAAATCCATGCCCCCGGTGGGATTCGAACCCACGATCCCAGCAAGCGCTCGGCCGCAGACCTACGCCTTAGACCGCGCGGCCACTGGGATCGGCGATATGAAATGTGTGATTTTATTACTGCAGTATGTGGAGTAGCGAGGGAGTTGTACAGTGTTTAATCCAACTAATTGCACAGGCGACCATAAATAACTATTTCTTGTTATGATGCTCCCCCCTTACATGTTTCGACCCCTATATTCCCTCTTCAGTGAGATCATTTGTACTATCGCTCGTGAAACAGCAACCTGCCGTAACCCACCGACACACAGTTTTAGAGGAGACAGAAAGAAAACTTGACCGAACCTCAATATACCAACACTTAAGCGTGTTATATTTTTAAGGAAATGTGAGGACAAACAATTTGTTTGTGGACACAACATTTTGACAGAAGGTGTGTTTGTAACCCAACTGTCTAGTAATAAAGGAATCTCGGTTTGACGAATTGTGTGGGTCACGACAAATTGCCGTTTCAAGAGGGATATATCTATCTATACAGCATTTAATGCAACTAATTGCATATGTAACCATAAATAACCACATATGTACATATATTCATGTAGGTATTTATGGTTGCATGTAGAATTGGTTGGATTAAATGCAGTATTGTCAATCTATTGTGGGGAATGCAGGGAAGTTCAATTTGCAAATGCCCAACAGACGACTACGGTCTAGCAACAACTAGTTATTTATGCTTAATTGTGCATTTAGTTGAATTAAGTAGTGTACAGTGAAATCTGTTGCACGGTATGTGGATAACTTTAACCGTTTAAAACCTAGCGGTAACTTTACATATGACCAGGTTTGAAACTAAAAAATTCTACGTGGTGCCCACATTGCGTTTATGTGTTTTGTACGGATCTCAGAACAAACAGCAACTTTTGCCTTATAACACATTAAGAGATTGGTTTTTATAACCGAAGTGGAGAGTGTTTACAGCGCGGTACGCACTAAGTCCTTATATAAAACAGATACGGTTCGTCTTTACCAACGGATTTTTTGACGTTTTTTAACTTTACTCAAAATGGCAATTATTAAATGCAAAGTAGCTGAAGTTTCCCATATCAAATTTCAACAAAGTCTGCAGAGGGCGTATGGGATATATGGAAGAGTCGGTTTATGGCATTGTGTGCAACAGGCTTCATTATGACTCAGTATAACTTAAACTGAAACTACTTGGCCTCTTTTGGTGGAACGCTTCTTTGCGCAAATTTGATGAAAAAGTCTCTGAAAATGTTATAATATGCTTGCAGAGGAACTTGTGTGGTTACATATAAAATAGATGTCATTAGCCCTTTAAAGGCGAAGCGTATCTGTTTTATGTAAGGACTCAGTGCGTACCGCGCTGTAAACACTCTCCACTTCGGTTATAAAAACCAATCTCTTAATGTTTTATAAGGCAAAAGTTGCTGTTTGTTCTGAGATCCGTACAAAACACATAAACGCAATGTGGGCACCACGTAGAATTTTTTAATGTTAAACCTGGTGGTATGTAAAGTTACCGCTAGGCTTTAAAAGGTGAAGATATGGACCGCAACTTCACGAAAGAGGAACTCCAGTATTGTCTTATGAAAATAAGGGACAATAAAGTCACTGGCGTCGATGACTTAGCAGCTCAGATGTCGAAAATATAGGTGCCAAGGAAGTGGGAATAGAAATTTTGTAAAATTGCCGTAATAAAATTAGACGGCGTAAAAATTTTCCGAAGGATTCGCACGTGGTCATTTGTGCCCTGCACATAAAATGAAAGGTAAAACTGGGGGCACTCAGCCAGCCACAGGGTAATTTCGGTATTGTCGGCATTGAATAAAACATTTCGCAGTACCCTGGGCAGTAGGGTGAGATACTGCTTAACAGACAAGAAAATACTGTCTGAGTTTCAGTGTGGTTTGGTAAGAATAAGAGTTCCATTGGCAATTGCTTTGTGATTGAAATCGCAGAGGACAGATCTTTAAGAGAGGAAAGAAGACGTTAGTATTGGTGGGTTGGTGTAGATATAGAAAAAGGCTTTGACTCCACGTCAACAGGGAAGCGCTGTGGTTTAAAATGAGGAAAAATGGGATAAGTGAAAATTTGATTTGTTGTATTGTGAATCGTTATGGCTGGGAATCGTAATTGAATGAAAACAGTTAGCGAAATGCTGCACTGTCGAATTTTAAGGAAGTATAACCAACTGCTTAGAAAATAGTTATGATGATATTTGAAGGCTTGGAGATCGTCCGAGGAAGTAAAAGTAAAGCGATCCCATTACAGGCCTGGACAGGCCCTTAGGGCTCCAGGAGGTTGAGGGTCCCAGATTTCAAGACAGTCGGCACATGAAGGTGGTAGGGTTGTCAGCCCTACGCACCGGCCGTGTTTACCCCCCCAGGAAATATTCCTGGTACTCATTTCTGTTAGAGGCGGAGGTCTGAGTGAGTAGTCTATTGAAATATTGACACAATTACGTAATAAACACCATTTTAATGGAGTGACTAAGGAAAACCACGAATAGCCGTAGCCTTTTTAGCCGATGTCCCTGCCGAGATTCGAACACGGCACCTCCCGAATACAAGTCACTACCTTTTACATTTGAGCCAACTTACTGGGTGAATGCATGGAACTACCCCTACACGCCCCAATACGTGGCGATGGCGTGATGTTTAGTCAGGCACTGGGACGACGTTACCTTTCACTTTCCCCTACTTAGTTTCTATCGGCGTCATGCGAGATTTACGGTTCTCACAGCGGTGTTGCTGAAGATACATATCTTCTGGGGTATGACGCCGTGTCATTGGGCAAGAAGATTACCTGCCCCTGAAGATGATGTCACTGCAATCCTCCGAAACGTCGATAACCCCTCGCCCAACAACATATCCTCACATTCTGGAAGACTTGAATCTTTACACCATCTTGTCGCATTAACATCAGCTATGGAAAGGAAAACGTGAAATAGCCCAAAAGTCAGGCTGTGTTAGCCCTTTAAAGACGAAGCGTATATGTTTTATATAAGGACTCAGTGCGTACCGCGCTGTAAACACTCTCCACTTCGATTATAAAAACCAGTCTCTTAATGTTTTGTAAGGCAAAAGTTGCTGTTTGTTCTGAGATCCGTACAAAACACATAAACGCAATGTGGGCACCACGTAGAATTTTTTAATGTCAAACCTGGCGGTATGTAAAGTTACCGCTAGGCTTTAAAAGGTTAAGTTCTTTGGATTTGTCCGTCATCTGAAGAGAGCGGAAACTCAGGATTCACGCACGCGTATTGCGACACGTGCTGCAGGATTGCGTATTTGCGACAGAAATGAAATTTCCGGTATTTCGTACATCCGCTTGAACTAATTCTTGCGGCAGTGACTGCATAACTTGGCTACAGAGTGTCACAAGAGAAACTGGTGACATCGTGATTTCAGGCTTCCGCCGCGATGCTGATTAGATCTGCGCTCTTTTGGGACTGGATCGTCTCGAGTCCTGCTGTAACAAGTCGCTTAGCAGAGGTGCAAGTTATTTAACAAATCTACATCTCTACATAGGTCACTGTTCTCAAAACGGACACCGCTGCCACTTGCATAACAATTTTTCACCGATCCGCTAAGTGTTAAAATAAGTAGTATATTCGTAATATATTTAGTCCTTTAAAGAAGGAGTGTATCTGTTTTATATAAGGACTCAGTCCTTACCGCGCTGTAAACACTCTACACTTAGGTGATAAAAACCAATCTCTTAATGTTTTATAAGGCAAAAGTTGCTGTTTTTGTTCTGAGATCCGTACAAAACACATAAACGCAATGTGGGCACCACGTAGAATTTTTTAATGTTAAACCTGGTGGTACGTAAAGTTACCGCTAGGCTTTAAAAGGTTAACATTGATAGAGTATGCCTTTTTAAACGGAATGTGCCTTACATACAGACTTCTTTTATTACAGCATATCTAAGTACTTGTCCAAACTTTTAATCTTTTTCACAAAGTGTACCCGTTTATGCAAGTAAATAAATAAATCAGGTAAAGTTCTCCCTACGCACGTCGTGTAGGTGTATAGGAGGAGTTAGGATATAGCTACACTCGTTCTTAAACTCGGCACTATATGTGGTGAGAGGTCAGCCTCACGCCCCGGCCGTTTATTACCCTAGGAAGGGCTTCCGGTACGCATTGTATAGTAAGGTGGGTGGGCCCCAGAACCAGTCTGAACTTTTGGGAGAAGAGATGAACTTTTTGCCGCTGCCAGATATCCCGTAGCTAGTCACTAAATTGACCGAGCTATCCTGGCTGCCGGGAATTAATTAATTAACTGAAACAACGTGACGGCACCGTGAACACCCCTGAATCATTCACACGCTGCTCTTATCTATTGCGTAACAGTTCACTACGTGAAAAATTACCAGCGGTTCTTCTACATGTAAAATTAGATCAAACGTTATTTTTTTATGCAAGGACTGATGTTCTCCCTGATGAGGGACCAGTAAGGTCCGAAACATGTAGCAGTGTAGTGTGTTTTTTAATGTATTATTGTGAATCTGTGACAATTTGAGCGCATTTGTTGGATGATATTAAAAAATCGAACTGTAATTCCACGGAATTTAAAATATAATATCCATTAACCCTTTAAAGCCTAGCGGTAACTTTACGTACCACCAGGTTTAACATTAAAAAATTCTACGTGGTGCCCACATTGCGTTTATATGTTTTGTACGGATCTCGGAACAAACAGCAACTTTTGCCTTATAAAACATTAAGAGACTGGTTTTTATAACAGAAGTGGAGAGTGTTTACAGCGCGGTACGCACTGAGTCCTTATATAAAACAGATACGCTACGTCTTTGAAGGGTTAATGTCACTATTTTTATGCCAAAGTGGTGTACCGTAGTCCACAGGTCGGGGAGTGGTATCCTGCCTTCGCATTCCACTCGAAGCATGAACGTATACCTGCATTTTTAAAGAGTTTTCATTGTCGTTTGTATATGTAGGCCTCTTGCCCGGTCGATATCCTATGCAGTAAGCCCTGCTGATACATAGTATGTAAATAGTGTCAGAGACCAAGAAAATGGGAGGCGTTAGACCGCACTGGCGTATCTTCCACTGATGAAGACTCATATAGACACTGACAATTGGTTCGGTTGTTTAGCCTTATATGTGTAGTAGCTGTGCACACTTGTCGTGCGGTGTTACGGGTTGGATTCTCATGGACGGATTTCCTGCAAGTCATGAATACCCTCTGGCATGGAGAGAACATCTGTACACGTGACGTCACTTCTTGTGCCATAAAAATGTACACGGTGATCTGAAAGTAATGGAACATAAAGAGTTTTACTTTCCTACATCAAATAGAAATGTCATCAGAGCGAAAGTAAAAAAGTTCTGCCTTGCAGATAGACTAAGGTAAGAATTTATAATTGTCGTCCTGGGTGATTATTCATACAGATACAAATATATCATCATCATCATCATCATCATCATCATCATCATTGCCGTCTTCACTTGATAGCACAAGAACAAGAAGTATTCCTGTCACTGCTTTTGCTTCTCATATCTTTCTTCGACGGCCCACATCTCTTCTTCGTCTTGAGTTCCAACGAACGGCTTGGTCTCGCATCCTCTTCATACGTGCTCTCCACCGGTCTGCATATGCCTTCACTCTATCTCCTGTCGCAGTCAATCCCACCTTCCCTTTCCCAGGCTGCTTGAAAGTTGCAGACGTTATTGGCGGTCCCGGTCATGTTTCTTTTTTTCTGCCTGCGACTTAAAAACTGGACCGTTGTACTACCGCGCTACATTCTTTTTTTTAAATTTGTCCAGTCCGTGCATTTTTAGATCAGTGTGTTCAATTTGTTGTGCCAACTAAATTCACATTATTGGCCCGTGCCATGGCACAGGAGGTAAGTCGCTGCCTGTCACCGCGGAGGCCCGGGTTCAACCCCGGGTCCGTCCATGTGGGATTTGTGGTGGACAAAGTGGAACTGGGACAGGTTTTTCTCCGAGTACTTCGGTTTTGCTCTGTCAGTTTCAGTCCATCGATGTTCTATTACACGGAAAAACAAAAAAAAACTAATAATCTTCAAAGCAGGGTTGCACTCAGGGCTGTGGAGTCGGTACACAAAACCTCCGACTGCGACTCCTCGATTTTTAATTCTCCGACTCTTTCATAAAAGCTCAATATGTATTAATAACGGTAAACCCATTAGACATTTCATCGCCACCACGTGAATCATCAGGCTACTTTTTAGACTTATAACCTATATTTAAGTATAAGTCTAATGGTTACTGTAGCTATCAGGGCTCTGGAGTTGGAGTATCTAGTTAAGATTTTAGACTGAGGTCGGGGTCGGAGTCGGTACATTTTTACCGACTCCGACTCCACAGCCCTTGTTGCACTGTAAGCCTCAAAGCTGCGGTGCGTCCGTAGCATCTGCTGCGGGGCCCTTCACCCACAAAAAGAAGCACATTATTAGTGCCTTAGTAGGTACAATAAATTCAATGCCCTTCTGTACCTTAAGAACTAAACTGATTTTAAATTTTAGTACCACAAAGTCAAACGTAAAACAAAAAACAGAAATACAATTAAAGGAAGAGGATGTGTGAATGTTTGATGTGATCCTCAGGGCTGCAAGGCTTATTGACACAGACTTACATAGAAATTCTGTGCATATCAGTCTCTCATTGCACTTTGATTAGGTTGCTTTATGACACAGGCCTGTACAGACCGGCTTTGGGCCCACTCAGCCCTCCGTTCAATGGGTACCGTAAGCTCTTACCCCGGGGTTAAAGCAGCCGGGACATGAAGCTGAACACTTACATCCTTCTAGTTCCCTGGCTAAGAAAGAATGCAGCTAGTTAGGTACAGCTGCATTTCCCCATATGCCTTCATGCATACATACGGACATCTTTGCTTTTGCCATGACATAGATCTGCTTATAAATGTTTCTTTTAATTCCTGGGTCTCCATGTAATTTTTCGGGTGATTTCTTATACTAAGGCTAAGTTCCCAGTTATTTGTCTTTCACCTCTTGTGGTCATCCATTTCATTATCGCCTAACAGGCATAGCATAAAAAGGTAAAAGGAAAGGCAAAGTAAAGTTGTTGCAGTCCAAACCACGAAGGCATACAGGGGGAATTGAAGTATGACTCCAGTCATTCTTAATCTTGGCGCTAGATGAGGGGTGAGTGGCCAACTTCACGCCGTAGAAATTTTCATAAGGCGAAGAAATAAAACAATAAATCATCATCATCGTCATAATCATGCAATGGCTTCTAATAGTCTTTATTTGACATAGAAATTGTTTTTCATAGTCTGACCTCTTCTACTTATTCATTGTACATGTAGAGGGTTATTGTTGCACCTGGTCACACTCAATGACACACACACACACGCGCGCGCGCGCGCGCGCGCGCGAGCGCTCGGTAGGTCTCCTCCGGACGAAGGATCGGCCTTTCGTAGAGACCTCTACCTGAACAACACACAACACTCACAAGAGACAGACATTCATGCCCCCGGCGGGATTCGAACCCACGATCCCAACAAGCGAGAGGCCGCAGACCAACACCTTAGACCGTGCGGCCAGTGGGATTGGCCATACAAATTTTTAACTTTGAGAAACTAATCTGTGAGGGTTATTTTATCACCCAGGGCTCCGTTGGCCGCTGTGGGCGACCCTCGGCGTGCAACTGCTTGTCTGAGTGTCTCCCATGAAGTAATAGTGTCAGGCGTTATTATTTCCTGTGTTGGTGTCCCATAACCGTGTTACTATTGTTTTGAAGAACACCGTGTTAATCGTAATAACGTTTCCTGCATTTCCCAACCTGAAAGCAAAATCTCACCATCCTCTGCACGTTTTATGCCATCCTTGCGCAACGTTAAGGCATAAAAGGAAATTCCAACTCCGTGAGTCCCATGTTATATCACGGACGCGACATTCCGGACGTCGTGGTAGCTGTAAGGAAGTAGTTAGCGCTCTTCCTTTTTATTTGATAGTTTTCGAGTTCAAATCTCGAACAGAAAACCGACCTTCTGTAGTCTTTCCAGGCGAATACTCGAATGGTACCTAAAATTAAGCCACGACCACTTGCACGTGCTATGTAATTTATTATTCACGAATTATTTTAACACTATACCGTATCTAGCGGTGTTTTCGTACTAGGGTTTCGTAGAATATCACGGAAGGGGGGAGGGTGTTGCCGCAAAATGTCGTGGAATAAACACATAAGTATTTTAAAATACCATGAAAATTTTCAAATGTCCCCCGACATGTCACGCGAATTTTTGTCTGGAAATTAGCAGTACTGTTGTGTATAAGGAAACTTGCATTTTTGTATGGTAAAACTTTGTTGTAATTCAGATGAATTTACTCTTGTACATGGATGTACGGGGTTACTGTTCAGTTTGTCTCGTGGTGATGATGAGACCCTTATTTGCACGACCTTAGTCCAGTAACATCACCAGCCTCATCAGCATCACATTCTGGACAGAGTCCGACTACTTGTGAACTTGGAACCGCGTGTGACCGCCTGACCCACATGCATTAACGACAATTTGAGTCTTGCTTATAAGTACGCCTAGAGTGGAATTAAAAACACTATTACTATTATCACTGTAACTGTTGGATCGACGACTCAAGACAGATCTACTGGAGTGTGGCAGGCATCACTGTAACTGTTGGATCGACGACTCAAGACAGATCTACTGGAGTGTGGCAGGCATCTCTAGCGATCCCGGGTCGGCAGCATACCACTACTTGCGAGAGTCAACCTAATACTACATTAAAGGTGTTTCAACACGCCTTCTCGTCTTCTTCTTTGATTCGATCCCGACGCTCCGTCCTACAATATCCAAGATATGTAGGAAACCTAAGCACCATCAAGGGATACAACAGTACTGTGCGCTGTTAACCGCCTCTTTGAATTGTGGCCCTTAAACCTTTTCATTGATAGGGTTTCTTCAGGATACGAAAAATTATTTTACAGGTTCTTTCACGGAAAAAAGTTGAGAAACATTGCTATATAGTCTGAGTTACTGACAGTGTCGATAAATGTACAACATATGAATAGTAACTTGTTTAACGAGTTTCGATCGGATTTAATAGTGTGGTCTGCACTAAAACTCCTTCCTCTCTTTTCTCTTCAGTCATTTAGTGACAGCTCTAAAACCGCTGGAACAGAGAGCAAAGAAGGTTGCAGTAATGTGGCAGGTAGAGTCAAAGGAAGCTGTTTACTTGTTTACAAGGAACGGACAAAACTGGTAGTTGTCAGACAGTGATTCTCTATAAATAGTACGTGTTTTGTATAATTGACTGACACACCGACAAAAAAATGTTCAGTATTTTTTACAATCGAATTAAGACACTGATGTCGCTGATGCATCAGTAAGGATTTTGAAAATACTGCTATAATACGTACAGAAATACTTGAATGCTTAACGTTTTCATGTCGTAATTCCACATTTCTGTAACAGACAAAATATTGTAATATTTGTGATTATATACGAGGACATTATTTTATCTGACAACTCGCATCTCTCTTCACTCAGATCGTTTGGCGTGACAGCAGGCAGCGCGGCGCTCGCCGCTATTCCAGTGTGCCTTGATTCGCGGTTCACGCGTTTTACTTAACATATTGCAGTCAATGTTAGGTTTTTAATAAGTATATTCCGAGAGACATGACACTTAATAAAAACTGCCTCAGCATTTCTCAATTTGTTAGTTGCGGACGGACAGACATAGCGAATCTAAGAGCCACGTTTTTTGCAAATTTCTTTTGGGAACGCGCAAAAAACGGGAAAGATAACGACAGGATCGTTAAGGGTGGGCGTTTGGTAACATGAATATTATGCTGAAGTGGGCCTGGTTTTAATGTATCACTGTTTATTGTAACATACATCAAAGCGAATTTAATAAATTCTACTACTACCACTACTAGTGTTATTACCTTTACCTCTATTACTATTATTAGTGCTTATTCTATTACCACTCAGTTTGTTACCACTTTCGTGGTGAGGAAAGTTTTAAAGAACTGTTGAATTTTCCTTGCTTTATAACATGCAGTGAGAACACAGAAGAGGCTTTTCATTTGGACTCCCCCATGTTGATGTAGGTACATACAAGCGAGTCAGCTTTAAAATTTGAATATTCAGGTCTTGTGTGATGTTATGACATGCCGATAGGTAAATAGTTACATACGTTTCAGCCGAATATTTTGCCTCCATCTTCAGAGTCTAGCAGCCACAGAAGAGCTATAGACACTAAAGATGTAGGCAGCCCGTCCTCCAGAATGTCTGTGATTGCTGCGCAGTCGACAAGGCGTCATATCCCAGAAGACTTTAACCTTGGTTAACATCGCTGTGAGAAACCCACATCTCGCGTCATTAAAGTTTCTCCATAAAAGTGGCAATGAACTGACAGAGAACGCTGTATATCGGGCAAAAATAATATGGGGAATGTACACACTTAAAGATACTCGAACATTTTCCAAGAGTGTAATTTCAAATGTACACGTTTTGATTGATCTATTCATAAATGTAACTTGGCTAATAATATTGGGGGCTTGGGGGGGCAAATAGACAGTGGGTATTAGGAACTTTATTTTACAAAGAAGTCAAACTTGAAAGAGGGCAAAATTGGTCACATAAAACGCAAGTTTTTCATTTTCTTTTTTCTGTCTATTTTTATTAGCCATTATTCAAGTCAGTAACAAAATAAACTGTTCCAAGGTCGAAAAAACATTGGGGGGGCATTTGCCCCCCTTGCCCCCCCCCCCCAAGTTACGCCTGTGGGTCTATTACATGCTTATTATTAACAAACACGAAAACACAACGCGAGAACTGCTGCAGTCAGTGATGCCGGTTGCAACGTCCGTCTTTCAGACAGAGCACCGTCGTTCCGAATACAGAAATGCTCCCTGGTGTAATTATAATACTGTTTCTGTACTTAAAGAAGTTGCTGATGATATTCGGTTTTGGTCTTTCGTCGTTTTCCTCTCTCTTCTGCACAGCAGGTATCTGTTAAAGTGACCCCTAAACTTACTGCTAACTATGTACAAAGCTATTGGATTGAAACATGAATTTCCAAAAGTGAAGTTGTATGTTATGATGAAAACAATGTAGTGTGTTGTCGGGCGTGTTTGGAAATCAGCCCAGACGTATAGAAGAGTGAACAGGTAAAACGGAACATAACTTGTCGCGGATACAGTTGCCAGGGCTATCATGACGTTAGAGCTTACAGCTCGTGCTTGTATTAGTGCCTCCATTCCCACCGCTTCGCCTGGCAATTTCCGAATACTCTGTTTTAAACGGTAAGATGATAAAACTGAGAATATGGTTATAGTGGATAGAGGGATGACACAGAATAAAAGAAAATCGATTAAAGTGATGGCCTTCGAAAAGTGATGATTTTGAGGAGGTGCTGCGTAACAGTTTTCGTCATAAATTCCAGCTTGTACAATATGAGGCACAGCTATTGTGCAGCCGGTCAACCAGACAAGTAACATTGTTAAACCCTATTTTAAATTCTTCGGGATTCGGCATCCATAATGTCGCCAGCTGTCAAGCCGAGTCACGGCTATGAACCTCTGAACACTTAGAACTACAGTGGAGTATATACTGACGCTGATGCCGAGCTGACGAAGAAAGCGGTAGGCTCTGCACAGATTTAATCCAAACCGCCATTTTGTTGAAACTGTATACGAATAGAATACTGGGATGTTAAGGATGAGGTTAAGCATGTCCCCTATAGCTAGATTCAGCAGCATCATGTTGGTCGCTGTGCGTGTCTTTCTCTCTGGTGAAGTTGGTAATCATGACTCCGTTCCCAGTGAAGCCAATCATAAAAATTATTCCTTGTATAGCGGGCTGTATGAATTCATGTAACAGAATCCTGACTCTTTCTTCTTGTAAATATCTAATAGCGTTTTCCAGTTCTTTCATTTTATTTTCTGACTGTAATTCCCAGAAATTTAAATCGAGCAGTTGTGTTGTGAAATCGGTGACAAAATAACTCTCTAAATTATATGTTCGTGAAAAATTGTTTATTATTTTCACATTATCAGAGGTGTTTGTTATCATCTCCTTCACTAATTCTCCCACCTCGTTAGATTTTTTGAGATCACTAAGATGGCGAAATGCGTTGTATTTTTCAGTGAGATTGTTGGCTTTCTCCTTCACTGCATGTAATCTGTAGTAATCACCTATTAAACCATGTAGGTACTCAAATTTGAGAAATATATTTTGTTTTTGTCTATCTTCTTCTTCGTACACTTCCTGTGGTATAGTATCTGAATGTGTTGTTAAATTTGTAAATTTACAATTATATTCAATAATATGTGTATTAAATTTTTTTATTTTATTGAGGAAATTTCTCGTCTGCTCTAAATACCCGTGACTTAATTTTATGGCTTTATATCCTACATTTACATCATGGTCATTGATAAACAACCAAGTTACATTTATAATACCTTTTAGCTCTCTTTTCGGTGTATTGTTTATAATACTTAGTTCTCTTTTTTCGTTTTCTATCTCGATTTTAAAGCTTTCGAACTGCATTTTGTCTTTATCGTTGCTATTGTTGCAGACGGTTTTAGTGTTGCTTGTTGCACTTAATTTATCTTCTATACTCCTTCCTGTTTTTCCGACACTATCACTTCCTCGTTTTGCAACATGTTTACATAAGAAACTATCTTTGGTGGTATTTACAGTGGCAGTGCTGTGCTGATTATACCCTCCGGAACTGTAATAGGCACCAAAGCTGTTAAAGCTCGCTGTCAGGGTCGTTTGTGTTTCCGTGGAACAAAATCCTTTAATGCTTATTGTGAGGATCAGAGGCAGTGGAGCCAAATGGAGTATCTGTGAACACATAACGGTGTAGTAAATAATAATGAATCTGAGTGAATAATGAAATTTTACATCAGGAGGATAATATTCAAGTCGTTAAAGAGAAATACAGTCGAACTCGGTTATAACGTCATGAAAGGGACTGAATATTTTGTGTCGTTATAAACGAGTGTAGTTATAACCGAGGAGAATAATGTTACGGTTAACAGTGAGGAATTAATTGGTACCACAGAATATCCGGCACTATAGACGAGGTGTCGTATAAACTCATGTCGTTATAACTGGATTCGACTGTATATTTGACAATGTGGGTTAAAAAGAACAGGCCCAACATTTTGTGATTTCGGTAATAACAATATGGGATCTGTAATAAGGAATTTCTTCATCAGTTGTAACTACCAGTAGCTCAGAAAGGATCATGTAATACAAGAAAATCAGTACGTATTGTGACTTATTACATATGTTCTGCAACAAAGCATGTTGGGGCCTTTTGTTATTGCAAGCCAGCATGTCAGGTTTTAGGCTTTTAAAAATAAACTGCAAATTATGAAACGCGCTGAAACCATTAGGGCATGGATTAGTCTATACGTACAATGTGAATTATGAAGCCTACTGAAAAGTTTAAAGTAGGCCCTTAGTTTAGTTTTTTAATAGTGATTTTACGAATTATGGAAAGCGCTTAAAGGGGCATAGGTGGTATGGACGGCTGTTGTGGTGACGTGTTTTAATAACACCGTACTCTAAAGTCTACAGTAAAGCATGCATAGAGTTTTTAAAATTGTTGAACACGCTAAAATAGATAAAATAAGACTGGTCTAATATACGTTCATTAGACTAAGGCTGGCGCGATTAAAGGAGATACGGATTACCATGAATTTATTGTGACCTTTTGGCAGGTTTAAGTTACTATGTAATCGACTCTCGATTCTCGAATACGTCACTTCCAGTGAGCGTTCCCTCCAACAGATCCTGTGATACGTGTTGTGTGCTCTCTGCCTTGAAGTTTTCGTGTTTTATGTGTGATAAGACGCGGTTCGTTACTGTGAGTTACTTGTTTGTTTATTAGCAGAACAGTTTCGTATTATTTCATTATATTTAAGTACATTCGACAGGAGTTTGGAAGATTTATAAACTGTATTACTTGGTGGCCGTAATGGCGCACTTGTGTCTGCCATACCTTAGTATATCATAAGAATGTGCCGTGTAACGTATAAAAGCAAGCTGTCGATTTTTCCGCGTAAGTGTTGTAGCAATTGTTATCGGCTTTCATAACTGACCGTTATGTGTGTCGAAATAACATTTTAGATTCACTGAGCAATTTTATTGGCTTGTATTGTTGGTGTGCCCGGATTGAAAACCTACCGTGCCGCCGACTCGTCTGACCAGGTCGCGCGCGTGTGTGTGTGTGGGCGCGTGCGTGCGTGCGTTCCCCCAATCTCTGCAGGCGTATACTGGAATAGTACTTTAAATTAATAAATTCGCTTAATGATCCTGCAGTTAGGCACGACGTAGTGCAAGCTGCTGGTAGCAACGTGAAACAAACTACACATAAAAAATAGACATTTTCTATTCGTTATTTATCTTACTTAAAAATCTCTTCATGTTGATATAACAAAAGCTAATTTCTTTACTATTTTCTTAACAAACTTGATAAACACTAAGCACATTGACCCCTTTTAGTAAGTACACTCCTCGACCAAAATTTCAGCAGAATAAAGCGTGCGGCGTTATTGTTTAACACAGCGTATCTAGACATGTCATGTTAATGACAATTGAAATACGCGAGTTTTGTCAAGAACCTATTCAGTCTTCCTTGTTCATTTTAAATAAAGTTTTCATGTTCTACTCGTAAATGTAATCCCAGTATTAATTTACAAAACAAAAATTGTTTGAAGAACTTGCTCTTTGGTTCACTTAAGACAAATGCCGCTCGACATTTTCACAAAAAAATTAAATGTGTAATGTTTTTTAGAACGACCTCAAAATACAGTGACATTTTTGAGTGACAAATTTGGGTTCTATTTACCATTGTTCTATTATTACTTTTTTTCTTTATTTCTGTGGGGTGGGACTGAGGCACTTGGTACTGTTGCCGCTATTGGGTCCATTTTACCGGCCCCCAGTTATAGACTGATGGTTATGAAACTGATCGCAGTTAACGAGATATGTTATGAAGCAAGCTGGCCCATTTAACTTTCCTGTCACCATCGAACCCATGTAGCGAAAGACAGCGTGTTTGAAGTCCTTTAGCTGTCTCACTCCCACAGTTCCTACGTGTCAACAGATGGGCAGCCGTCACCTGCGTTGAAACCTGATCAAATGTCTTCAGACGCAGCCAATGATGCGTTTTGAATGCTAGTCATTTCGTACAGTTGCCTTGTAGTGACCGTGGCCATGCAGTCTGTAAGTCTTGTGCGGTCTAGGCCTTTCGTATCATTGTAGTCGTCGCAGGTTCGAATACCTTTCGTGATATAATTGTCTGCCCTAGTTGTCCTTTGCAAGTAAACTCTTTGTTTAAGAAACCTGCGTTTCTTCAAATTTATTGGCAATTCAGTCTATCGAGAGAAGTGAAAAGAAAAGTGGGATACAGGACACAGAGTGCAGATCCATCATCTGAATGGTTTAACGGAAACATGAATAGACATTTGTACAGTATCACCATCTACCTCGCAGAGAACTCAAATTCGTGTAATAACAAAAGTGTTTTTCCAACGCTTCAAGAAACTCTGTGTTTTCTGCGTTCATGTCGTTTTCTTAGTGTTTGTGATCAAATGTGCAAGTTGAGGCAAGGTGGCGCGTTCACACATCTACGCGAGGCATGAGATCTTGGAATCCATAATCCGGAGCAACGCACACAATGTAAGTAGAAACCGAATGTTACCTACTGAACTCTAGCGGTTAAGGCCCGTCCGACAGACGACGGGGCAGGTATTTGCAGTGTGCTATGTACAGCATTTCGTCCGTCTAGACGACCTTATATCAGCCAGCGCCAGGCCGGTATAACGACAACGTAACACCGCGTCAGACGGTAGCCTGCAGAACCCATTGCGTAAGTTAAAGTTTGCAGTTATACACATTTGTTGTTGATCTCAAAGTGGAATTTACCGTCTCTGCCCTCAGTGTAAGCGTTGCTGGGTGTACAAATGGCCGGAATAAGGGCCGGGATAGCCGGGCAGCTGCCCAGAGTGCCAACCTATAAGGGGCGTTAAGACGTCACTTGAATAATCGGAAATATAGTACTAGTAATTCCACACGCTAAAGAAATTCTCCGAAAATTATCCGCAGTTTAGGCATGCGCCCTCAAAAATGTCCGCCATCCTTGTTCTAAGCCGAAAAAGTTCGAAGTTCGGTTTGAAGGGGTGCCAAATTATTAACCTGACCGGGGGGTCTACATATCTGGGTCCGGCCCTGGTCGTACAAAATGAAATTCAAGATGAAAATTATGACATAGCTTTTCTGGACAGCTTTCACTTTTTTAGCAGCAGGTACAGTAATTCAGGAGGGGCTGATGTCAAGAGATTAAGTTATGTGTATTTTTTTTGTATCATAGGGCTTATTCGGTGTAGCGAACGCGTGATGAAGAGAAATGTTGAGGATCTACTGAGATATTTTAAAAACGCTGTCGTTGACTATGTGTAGTCAAAAGTCATGCAGGTATTTTTTATGTTTATCGTTCTTTTAACTTAAATAATTAGTTGAACTGTACAGAGAAAGACCAGTACGAGTGTAGTGAGGCTTGTGGGATGTACGTTCGATACACCGCAATACACAATATTATTTTTATATACATTTGTAGGCGTTTTACTAGTTAAATAAGAGAATCCAGTTAAATTATTAAAATTAGCTACAGATATTTAATTCTTTAAGATTTATGACTATGCTAAGTAAACAGCGCTTATGTTGTAGTTTCATTTAGAGTTGTGTTTTTAAGAAGCTGGCTTGAGGCGTCTTGCGAAGTAATGTTTGATCTCAGCCGGTCATTGTCACCGTCCGCAGGGCGTGATTTTAAGAAACTGCTCCGGCGCCGACGCTGAAATGGAATTGGTCCCTGTGTATTTTGTTTGGGCTAATCACAGTGGTCACGTGGCTCGACCCCTGTGCTCCTGGTTTCGGATCTAACCCAGGAGCTTGTAAAATTTTCTTCGCAATTTTCAGATGTCACATTCCGTTGTGTTGCACAATGTTAATCAATTTTTCCAGTCAACCACAACCTTTCCTTTTTATTATTATTATTATTATTATTATTATTATAATATGGCTACATGTGGCTCCACACATAGTAATTCGGCTCAATGAAATATAAATTAAAGACACTAAAATTCATACCATATTATTCCCATATAGGGAATTATAGACACTGTACCTTTTGTAGTATAGTCTATACTTGCAAAAACTCTGGTATAATTCACTTTTATGTCAAAAAAAGGGGGAAGCGTCAAGCTTTACACCTTTCTTTTAGATTTTGTGTTGTATGCCTGATGACAGCCACTCGTTGGCTGAAACATGTAGCCATATAATAATAATAATAATAATAATAATAATAATAATAATCAAAAGGAAAAGTTGTGATTGACTGGAAAAATTGATTAACCCTTTAAAGACGAAGCGTATCTGTTTTGTATAAGGACTCAGTGCGTACCGCGCTGTAAACACTCTCCACTTCGGTTATAAAAACCAATCTCTTAATGTTTTATAAGGCAAAAGTTGCTGTTTGTTCTGAGATCCACACAAAACACATAAACGCAATGTGGGCACCACGTAGAATTTTTTTAATGTGAAACCTGGTGATACGTAAAGTTACCGCTAGGCTTTAAAAGGTTAATATTTCTTCGCAATGATAGTTGTACAAAATTTAGACACACATACCAAAGTAGCCACAAGCTGTACAGTTATAAAATTTGGGACGTGTGTGGGGAGCTGTCTCTGTTTGCTGAATGTTTAATGTGATTTACTTGTGGACTTAATGTTGCACACATTCCGTGCAGTTGCTTTACATATGAGTTTCTATTAGCAACCTCAGCACAAAAAATTCTTTTAACTCTTACATGTTTCGGCTAACCATCGTAGCCATCTTCAGGGAGTCACTTTCCATAAACCTTCGCAGCGTACAATATGTACATATTACCTTTAAGTGACATACTCTAAGCTGCTGTCTTTTATTGAAAATTACTCCCTGATGATGGCTACGATGCTAGCCGAAACATGTAGGACTTAAAAGAATTATTGTGCAGAGATTGGTGATAAAAACGCATATGTTACTTGTGCACATTTGTAATTCTTTTTCCTGGAGGAGAGTTTTGAGTGTTCTCCGACATGTTAAAATATTTCCTCAGGTAAATGGCTGTATGAAGTCCGAAGATACACAAAAGCCTGAACCATGTGCGTGTCAAATATTACGTGTGTACAGTTTGTGGTTACTCAGAAAATTCTATTTGAATTTGATTAAACTGACGTTGCTTGTTTAGGACTTGTGACATGGATCTTCAACCCGCGGCCCCTCCAGGTTGCATTATGTGGTCTGCGGCCACATTTGTTAATTATATATATACTATAAAAATTACGTAATAATTTAGGTGGTTAGGTACGCCAATTGTTATTGTTTTTCGACGTGCAGCTCGCGAACCAGCCCACAATAACTCGTGTCACTTTGTGATAAAAAGTTTAAATGCCTTTCCGTAATTATTTTCTCTTATTTACATACAAGAATGAAAATGGTGTCGGAATTTAATTCCAATTTAGGATTTATTGCAGTATGACAGAAAATTTATCATCTACGACGACACATGTAGCTCTAATAAATATTAAAAGCAACAAATCATTGGATACGCGTAAAAACTTCTGAATTTTTCAGATATTTTAATGCCGGTTGAGTACCCAGATAGAGGCGCTCGTTCAACACAACAGTTCCCAGGTTTAGCTTAAAGGTTTTACCGTTGATTTAGATGCTGAATAGTGTTTTAGATTGTCGTCATTTTGTATGGTATCGTGAGTCAATGAGCAAATTTTTCACTCTGTGTTAGTAATTTTGAATTTGAAATTTAAAGAAACTGATTTTAAAAGGCCTTTGCAGTTGATATTTTCGTATAAATACACCGTAAGTACACTGCACGTATATATGTTTCGCTTTTAGCGACGCCTGTAGTTTTAATGGGAGTGACAGTAGTGCTCCCTTAGGTCCAATGCCACAACTACAAACGCCTGAAAAGTAACTTGACTGATTTCTGTAGTAGAGACAGAGACCTCTAACGTGCGATTACATAACTAAGAACATGTGTTCATTGATTCCTTGTTTTTTAACACGCCGTGGGGTCTTAGTTGGGTATTCTGGAAAATAAAATATTGTTTTCACACAGACACACACACGCACACAGACACAGTATTGTAGGGCGTGTGATATTCTGCGTAACGTTAGTATGAAATCACAATGTAAGTGGCCAATAATGAATTATTTATAGTGTTTGTTTTTTAAAAAAATACAAGGTTTCAAATTGTGTTAATGTGTGACTTCAGCTGTTGTTATTGATGAATTTTATTGACTCACAAATAAGAGTATAGGCCTACAGTAGATGAAAAATATGACCTGTGTTCGCTTATCTTTTGTCTTCAGCCATTTTATTTCGCTTACTTCCTTCCCTAAAGGAAATGTGTTTTGAATGTCGTGACCAATAGTTAATTCAAATGCAAGTACATAATTCGATTAGCAGTTTTTTAATATATCTAACGGAACAAAATATTTTTAGTCTGATGTCTTCATAAAACCCATCAATGCTTTAGACAAATAATATGACGAGCATACCAGATTTATACAGCAGGGTTCTGTAGGTAGGGATAGGCGGTGCAGGGCATGGCAGATTTTCCTGTTGTCTAATAATCGGACTATGAAGGACTGAGATGTCGCGGGCGGATTTGCGGCAGGGGTAAGACATTTTTCTTTCCTCCACAGTGCCCAGACCAGCTCTGGGCCCACCCAGCCGCCAGTTCAGAGTGTAAAAGGGTCAGTTTCCTAGGGATAAAAGCAGCCGGAGCGTGACCTTGACCAAAAAATGAATGGAGCTATACATTTTCTTCTCCTGTATACCTTCATGACCTGGACAGAGAGAACGTTTACTGTTTTTGTGCAGTGACCCTAAAAATCATACTGAAAAGAGACGACTAATTTTAGAACGTGGAAACCAAATGTGCCTCGCAAGTGAGAGACCGTTGTAAAGAGAAATGCCAGTGGAGGTATGAAAACCTGTTTGTGTGACCGTGACCATAGCGGTTAGCCTTCATTTAAACGCGGACGTAGCTTCTTCGCAGATTGTAATAGTGTTAAGTAAACCGATTTTATTTTTATGGGAGTAAATGAAAATAACTTAGAATTTATTATTCGTGCAGCTACTAATGTTTGAATACTGCGTGATATGGCAAGCCCTCTTTACTAATGGCGTCTTTAATATTTTATTTTTATTATTATATTATAATATATGAATATAACAGATGGGACAAAAATTGAGATCCCAGTTTTTATGAACTCTGTTCCCTGCTGAGTAATTTAATCGCACCCTTAAAATGTTTAAAAAACTAAAAAAATGAAACTTATTTGACTATTCCGAATATCAACAAAACCTAGAAACCTTTCGTCCAATAACGTAATGAAAATGACATCTACTGTAATCAGTGTAAACAATAACATAATAAATTATTTGTAAACACGTAATTCTTCTGTGGAGATCTCTCTTTGGTAGAGGCTATGGACCCGTCGTAAGGCAGACTACGGAATGAGCTGCCTGGAAATGTTACATTAGCAGCTTTCACTAATTCACTAGGATGTTTTAACTCGGGATTCACAAATGTTCCGAAAATATGGGAGACAGAAGGGTGGCATGAAAAACGTTTCGTGCTGGTATAGGCGAATTTGTCCCTGTCCAGGCCGTGAAGACATTCAGCGGGGAGGGCAGAGGTATAGCTCCACCCATTCTTAACCTGGACACTAGATGGAGGTGGGTAGTCAACTTTACGCTGCGGGGTTAAACCCCGGGAAAGAACGGCAGGGGGCTGGGTGGGCCGCAAAGCCAGTGTGGACGGTTTTGGAGAAGAGAAAATTTCTTGCTTCTACCGCGATTCGAACCGCGACCTTTGAACCCTAGATAGCAGCTGTACCAACTACGCTGCTAGAGGTCCGAGGATCCACACATATTAAGCATCATCGCCAAAAATTTAGTCGTCTGGGCGACTTCTGACCCGGGACTTTTGTACCTCTGCTTTAAACATTTCAGTACCGAGCACGAGGTTGATCGTTTACAAACACTTTTGACTGTTTAATTCTGCCTGTTAGTGTGACATCTTTAGGCATTATGGTCTAATTTATTTAACGGCCTGTTCAGCATGGAGCGCCAGACGATAACCTGTGATACTCGAGTGATGGTTCGAATTGGGTTTGGAAGGAAGCAGCCATGGTTAGAACCCTGCATTCACTTGGAGGGCCGCGATTCTAAGAACATCCTGTCTAAGAAATAGATTTGCTAATCAGGTTCGGTAGAGGTTGTACGTTATATACTAAGGGTGGATTTTCAGTAATTAAATCTGAGGGTTACAATGAGAGTACGCATGCAAGAAGTGTTAATTCCATGTTTCTATAAGAAATGTTAGACTGACAACAAGAACACGAACTGTGTGAACTTACCAGCGGATTCATTCCTGGCGGGAACATAAGGAGACGTCGAGATTCGCAGAACACAAGAATGTGCCTGAGGTCAGCTGTGTGAAGGACGCCGTTGATATCCAAAGATGAACCAGACCCGGCGGTGGAGAAGTCTTCTGCCTGCGGTATTTAAATTCTCCGGCAGCCATTTTTAATACCTCACACTGGCCTAACGTTTGTTGCTTTTATTCATGTGTTAGAATGGGTTCCGTTATTACAAGCACGTACTTTATCATCTTTATTTTTATTAATCTAGAATTGAAGTCTTTTTTAACATCGATATCATCATGAGATCGAGCATCGTTATCGATTGGATGACACACGTGCTTTTTATTCAGGAAATCCAGCGCTGGAATCTGACCTCACAGGGCTTACCCTCTGTGAGAGTTTTGTGCTCTGTCTCCCTAACTTTTGCAGATGCAGCGAGGTTGCCTTAAATCACACCTAGTTTATTCTTTTCCTCCACCACTTCAAGTTTTCTGTGCATTATTGTCCCCCCCCCCCCCCGAGATAAAATGTAAACAGTTTATGCAGTACAAAAATGTGCTCATCTTTCACGTAACGCGGAATTCAAACTCTATATTTGGTCATACGCCGAGAACCTGTGTCCACAGTCTGGAGGGTGCTGCGAGAATTAATGTTGGTTTAAGAAGCACAGTAGTTCACAGATAAGTGTCCACTCTGTTTTGCACTCTACTGTCCACCGTGTTACACAAGACCCCTTGTGTTGGTTGTTGTTTGGTGTAATCATTTTCGTTTCGTTCCCACCAGAAGAAATGCATTTTGATGTAATGCCTGAACGTTCTACTTGTGAAATATAACGCTGCAGGGTTGAAAATACAGTTGAGAAAAATCAGGCAGTATAAAATTGCTTTCACTACTGTGTATGAGACAGAATTGATGTCGGTTCCCAAGAAAGAATCTACTGTTATGTAAAAATAGTAAGGCAGAGAGGTGACGGCGAATACAATAGGTGTTAACATGATGACAGTCTTGCTTCTTGAAAGTACTTTACTTTGGTATGTTCGCTGGTATTCGGGCATGTCCACAGGAAGTTGTTGAGTCCTGAGGTTCAGATGACGAGCAGTAAACCAGTACAGCACTGTGATCACTATTGTAGGGATAACAGACAGACTGATCAAGTCGATCACGAATATAGCGTTTGCTATTTTGGAATATAGTTCCACATTGGTTTTGAAACAGGCGTCGAAGTAAATACAGCCGTACAGACCATGGGGCATAGCGAAAACGATTGCTGATACCCAAATTGCAGCAATGAGGAGAATAGAATTGTGTTTCGTTGACTGTCGGAGGATGAATCCACTGCGAACCGAGAGTCTGAGGGTTGTCGAGAAGCGCTGTAAACAGAGTACAACAACTGAGAAGACGCTGAGTCCGAAACATAGGAAGCGGTAAAACATAAATATTTGAGCAGTAGTTGGGCTTGCGTCCCATGACGACATCGATTCATATACATGTATCACAGGAAGATTGACAATAAGAGAGAGGGTGTCGGCTGTTGACAGGTGCAAGATGATCATGTTCCTGTATTTACGAATTTTGGGGTAACGAGCAAAAATTGTGATGAGTACCCCATTTTCTGCCAGTCCTACCACAAAAATGATGACGAAAAGAGAGGGTCGAATGTAATTATTGACCATTATCGGGATTTTTGCCCTTTCAAGCATATGTAAATCTTCTGTTTTGTTTCTCAAAATATACTCCCAATGTTGCACGTCTAAGAGTTGTTCGATCCAGGAGTTTGTAATGAATCCTGTTGAATTGTGGGTTATTGTGAAATTGCGGACGTCGGATACTTCTTGGATGAAGGACTTTATTTCCTTTACAAGTTCTGCAGTTAAATTCAGCGCACTCGCTAGATGTCTCGTATTACCCTCAAGTTTAAACTGTTGCGTCAGATTGTTAATTTTTTTATTCTTTTCAATTAATTTGAGGTATGTCTGATACAATTTCGTAACTCGTTCAAGTTTTGATAACTCGTTCTTGGTACGATTTAATTCCTTCGTCCATCTCACTTCATCAAAAAGGGATAAATTTGCCAGAGGCGGGAACATTTCCGTCCAGACGCGTATTTGCGCTATGAATTCTTCCCTGTCTCTTACGTACTCCTTAACAATTTCAATCGTTCTGTAAGCCGACGATTCGTTGCGACTGGATAAAAATTCTTCAATTTCTAGAGAAGCGTTTTCAAATTTCTCGTCTAGGTTGTTGTTGATCGAAATCAATTTGTGCAAATTTCTGTTTCCATATTCTGTCCCACCGTTGTCTTCAGGCTGTGGAAGATCTGCAGTCTGTAGGCAGGGCAGAATTATCGCAGTCAAAAGAAAGGAAGTTTGGAGGCGCATCTGCAATAGCAAATTCTCATCTTATTATTCAAGTGTATGCGATAAGAACTGAGTGCTACTGACTATATATGTGTGTACATAAAGTGCTAATAAACAAGCAGTTTTGTTATTTCAGCACCAACCGAGCTGATGCTTCAGACTTGTATTCAAGAGGTTAACCAATTCGAATCTCAGCTGACTATACTGGCTAAGATATCGGGTATTTTTTTTGGTTCCCCCAGTCAAATTCTGGCATAGTGCCTTAGATTAGAATGAATGCTTTTTCGGAATCCTTTCTAATTCCTTATTTACTACCACCCACGTATTCGGTGCTGTATATTCTAGGTTAAAATAGGCTGAGGATGTTAGAGTTTAGGTTGCTGAGAAAGGTATGTGGGCCTATGAAGGACGAGGTAACAGGAGAGTGGAGAAGACTACATAACAGGGAGCTTTATGATCTGTACCCCTCATCAAATATTATTCGGGTACCCAAGAAGAATGAGATGGGCGGACCATGTGGCACGTTTGAGTGACAGGAGACGTGCCTATAGGGTTTTGGTTTCGGTATGATAAGACATCAAGTTTTTACTTCTTGTTTTGTATGGGTTTGAAACTTGGTCTCTCACACTGAGGGAGGAACATAGGCTGAGGGTTTTCGAGAATAGGGTGCTGAGGAAGATTTGTGGGTCTAAGAGGGAGGGGGTAATAGGGGACTGGAAAGGACTACATACCGAGAACCTTTACGATCTGTGCTCCTCACGAAATATGATCTAATCAAGAAGAATAAAAAGGGCGGGGAATGTGACACATGTTGGGGAGATGAGAACTCGAAGGTTCATTACCGTGTTCACAAAAGCCCGCCACTTTTCCCTATCCTGAGCCAGATCAATCCAGTCCACGCCCTGCTTGAGACCTGCTTTAATAAGGTATTATTGTCCGATCTAAATTTTGTACGGTGAACTCCCATATTTGGACGTGCCACTCACGTGCCACGTTACGTCTGTACATCATTACTAATTATATCAAACGTTTTGAGACAGACAGACAGACAGCATATCGAACTTGTGAATCAGAGACCCGAACTTCTAAAAAGCGAATCATACAAAATCTTACCGTTAGCAATAAATGTCCTTGAAATCCTTAGCTCACTTAAGTTGGTTCGCTGACGATGCAGCACACTCAGCACGTACCCTTCTCTTTGTACGAATTTACAATTTAGAATGAGTGAAGAACTTACTTAAACTAACACCTCCGTAGGAAAAGTGGAGCTTTATCGTGTTCCTTCCAGGAAATTGTGGGTATCTGCTGCTAACGTCACTGTAGCATTGACGTTAATGGGTCAGGATGTTCAGCATACTTCGCTGCAGGAAGAGGTGCGATATGTCAATGGAATTTATTTTTTTGAAGATCCAGTCTGATACAGGAAAAGTCATAGTAACCAGCACATTTCACTGCAGGAAGAGGTGCGATATATCGATGGAATTTATTTTTTTGAAGATCCAGTCTGATACAGGAAAAGTCATAGTAACCAGCACATTTCACTGCAGGAAGAGGTGCGATATATCGATGGAGTTTATTTTTTTGAAGATCCAGTCTGATACAGGAAAAGTCATAGTAACCAAAGTCCGATTCTAAATACGGAATTTATTGGAAGTACAACCTATATTTTTGTTCCTGATAAATTAAAATTGCTTTGAAGAAAAAATTAACGACAAGTCAATAAGACCCATCGGATCAGTGTGTTTGTCTTCTCGTGTACTGTGTAAAAGTGCCAAGATCAAGATATGCCGTAGTTTGCTTGTCAGGCTGAATGCATGTAGACTGACAGTTGGAGGTTTCATGCCAGTGACTGGGGAAGTTTGCTGCCTTCCGGTAACTATACTGGTGTTTCAGAGGAACTTCCTGACCCTGATGACGGAGGTAAATGGTATCTGTGAAGCAGTGGTACATCTCTACGTGACTACACGGTGTCATGTCACGGAAGATGGCGCTTTTCGTTACATACGTGTATAGTCTCCATATTCACGTTACTGAATCACGGAATGCTACATGCCTTTTCCGTATTGCATTCATCCCTCGATTTTCACGGGAGTCGGCTTGCAAGACTCCCTGCGAAAAGCGAAAATCCGTGAATTTTACCACCCCCCAAAAACAATGTTTTGATATTTTTTATTGTTTTTCTTTTATTTGCAGAAACATTGCCATGGTAGTTGCATTTTTTCTCCTTCAACTCCTTTAACATAATGCAGTATGGCTCGAAGACCTTTTCGAGTTTCGAATAATTTTGATGCTCCTATCCGTTGAAAAATCTGAGTGTTATACTTTTATTCTTGGGGCGACTCTGCAAATTTTCGAAACCGCGCAGTACGAACCCGCGTAAAGCGAGGGATGAGGCTGTTTCGTCCAGTCGGTTGACACAAGCAGTGGTACGCAGCTCAGTTCAGCGTGACGCTTCCTTCTACTGTGCCGGATATGAGGACACTCGCAGTGACCGGTACATTCCCGTTTAGGTAACCTTGGCTGTGCTGTTTCCTGATTCGAGGAATTAGTGGGTTTATGCGGGACCTTCCCTCCCGGTACAGTCTGAAGTCATGTGACGTGATGTGTACCCACATCCTTACGGTGGCCATTACCTTGTCGGCTGTCGGTGTGCTTAGACGGTATTTATAAATAACACGAAAATATTGCTGAAGTTTGAATATTTTCCTTATTTTGTACAGACAGGTTCGCTTATATCAGCGTGAAAGTAAAGGTAAAGCTCACCCTACAACAGGCCATGAAGTCCCAGAGGGAGGGTACAGGTATACCTCTACTCTTTCTTTAACCTCGGCGCTGGATGGAGGTAGATAGTCAACGCCACGCCTCGGCCACTTTACCCCCGGGAAAGAGAGACCCAGTACCCATTTTACAGGACACTCGGTGGGCTCCAGAGTCGCTCTGGACTGGTGTGGAAAATCTCGCCCCCACCGGGATTCGATCCCCGGACTGTGCAACCGTAGGGGGTCGTTAGATCAGCGTAGAGCAACATTTTGTACCGCAAAGGCCGTTTGAAAGTCTCCAAACACTCCGAGGGCCGCAAAACTCTAACAGCGAGTCTTATATTTTAAAGGAAAATTCATTTTATCTTAACCCTTTAAAGACGAAGCGTATCTGTTTTATATAAGGACTCAGCACGTACCGCGCTGTAAACACTCTTCACTTCGGTTGTAAAAACCAGTCTCTTAATGTTTTGTAAGGAGAAAGTTGTTGTTTGTTCTGAGATCCGTACAAAACACATAAACGCAATGTGGGCACCACGTAGAATTTTTTAATGCTAAACCTGGTCGTATGTAAAGTTACCGCTAGGCCTTAAAAGATCAGGCAATTCAGAGGCTAAAATTGCTATTAATTAATAGTATTGTTGCAGTAAAATTAGTATATTAACTAATTATAATTTCATTTTTAGGATTTGCGTTATTTGTTGACGAAATACACGGAATTTAATCCTATAAAACTGTCAATAAACTACTCTTACTCATTATTATTGGAACATGCTTAGACATGAAGTGTAAGGGGGACGGTGGGGCTTACAACTCCGTATTTTTCTGACTCCTCCCAGTGTAAAGATTGAAACATGTGATGTTCCCATGCGATTTGCCCAACACCCGTTATAATTTAAATACACTATTAACCAGTTGCATATTCAACATTTCACAACTGGTTGCAACATCGGAATAAGGAAGACTTAACTAATCTGAAGGAAAACATGGGCAGGGTATTTTAAAAGATTTAAAAATTAATATAAAATATTTATTGCACTATTAATGAAGATAATGTATTAAAAATGTTGAATTAATTTTTATTAGGTTTTGATAAACTGGATATACGGATCCTGGGTTCAAATTCCGGCAAGGAGAAGAGATTTTGCCCTCTCCAAAACATCCAGACCGAACCTGAGGCCCGCTTAGCCTTCTATTCAATGGGTACCGGGGTTTTTTTCCACGTGGTAAACCGGCCGGGACGTCGCGCTGACCACTGACATCCATTTAGTGCCGGGGTTAAGAAAGAATGGAGCTATAAACCCTCTTTCACTGGATGCCTTCATAGCATGTACAGAGACAAATGTTACCGTTACCTTGTAACTCTGGAACGGCCAGTGTTTAGTGACTGCAAAGGCTGTGGCTAGAAAGTCATGTGGGGCAGATACTGGGCGAAGAGGAATTAAACATGAAGGCACTACATGATGTCTAGAAATTCTTAAACCGTTAAAAAATTATATGGGGTTCTAGGTCAAGGAACAAAAATATAACACAATGCGTGTGCAATGTTTATTGATTTAAAAACTCCCCTCACGCTACATTGTTTCAGTTCCCTTTTTGAGTAGCTGAGTACATAAAAGCACCTGAAGTTTCAGCGCATATTTTCGGCAATGTGGTATGACAAAGTAATGAAATATTTTTAGGCGCTTTTCGCAAAATTTCGAAAAGCGACAATTAGCGTCGTCATGTCTGTCCGTCCGACCGTTCATCTGTCCGCATGGAACAACTCGCCTCCCACTGGACGGATTTTAATAAAGTTTGATATTTCAGTATTTTTCGAAACTGTGTCGAGAGAATTCAAGTTTCCTTAACATCTGACAAGACTAGCGGGTACTTTACATGAAGGCCTATTTACATTTGTGACAGAATCTCGCACAGTTCTCCTCAGAATGATAAAAGTTTCGGAAACCTGTATAGGATATCAAAACATACATTTTATGTTCAACAATTTTTTTTTTCAAAAATCGTGTCTTATATCTGATAATGTCGGAATGTATAGTACAGCCAGACAGGCCACAGATGGCAATATAACACGGCGCATGCGCTTTGCTTGCTGGGTAGCTAAGGCTACAGACACACTCAGAATATATAATAGTTATTGCTTTTCTACGGCAACAATTGTTACTCGACCGCGCCTCAGTGTTACGTTTATAAGTATATTGCCCGTCTTGTTCATATATGTGTGTGTATATATATATGTCTTGTCTCAGTATTGAGTTCTATCTTCCCTGAAGACGCCCGTGTTTGTTTTGATTGGCACTTCTGCGTCTTCAGGATTGAGGAAAAGACAAGAAGTGGAATAATGTGCGTTGTGCTGACAGTTAACTGTTGGCGTCACATCCAAACAAAGCAGCGTTTTGTGAAGCCGTCCATTTCCTTCCTAGTCAGTATGGACATGCAACCTATTGTTAAAATCTGATTAACTTTACCACAAATATAGACACAGAGTTTCTTCGTTAGTACATCTGCCACTGTGCACAGCTGTTTGATGTGCCCTAACTACTTTCCACTGAATTCTTTCAGCAACGTGAAGTAGGAATACGCGGAGTTCATGATCTGCAATACAAAAACACTTACATTACTTACATACTTATATATAGGTGTTTCACAGCCTTGCTTATGCGTTCTGTGGTTATTGGAGCTGAAAGGGAATTTCGTTTTCGTACGCAATCTGTGTCTTCATCGCCAGAGTCGCTACAGACTGATATATGAGTGTGTTTGCTGCCAGTTTGAAATGTTTCTTATCGTCAAAATAGGTTTTCCCTGTATCCACTTTAATATTATTCTCCCACCTCCGCCGGGGTTTTCAAATGATTTTTTTCATGAAGTATTCCAGACAAAATTTTCTTTTGTATTACTTGCCTCCTGTGCGTGTTACGTGTACAGCTAATCTCATCCTTCTTTATTTTAATTAATCTGTTTCCGACGTTTCAAAGTATGTAGCTGCGTGCAGGGGCGCACCCAAGGGGAAGGCAGCCGGGCTGTAGCCCCCCCACCCAAACACTGCCAAAATCGAAATTTAAAAAACACAGATTTTGTAGATATTATGATATCAGAAGTTTTACGTGATTTTCAGCCGAAATCAGCCCCTGAAATCGGCTGATGACCAGTACACTAGAATTTTGAAAAATAAATTAATAAAATTGAAAAACAAGAAAATAGGACACTGTGAGTAAGCCAAGGAACATATAATTACATTTGTATGTATATAAATGCAGTTACAGACAGTGTTGTATTGTACTTACATGATTTTTATAACACAATTTTTAAAATCGAACATAAATTATATATAGCTTCAGAGTCAGCGCCCCCTTCCCCCGATGAGAAATTCTGGGTGTACACCTTGCTGCCTGATTCTTTGCAGTCAAATAATTCAAGAAGGCTCTTGACTCCTGGCTGCCATATTTCGAAACTTTGGGCACTATTTTCGCAACGGCACAGGGTCACATCCCTGAAGACTTAAATGGTCTGCAACACAGCTGTGAGAACAGCAAACTTCGCAATGCTAGATGCCTTCGTCATGCGGGTCTCCTGTCTGTCTTAGATCCAAATTTGTTCCTCCCCCATACATACCCTTCCGAACAGCTCCAGTGAGAGGGTGCCAAACGGTCCCACGGATAGCCTAGCGGGGCGCTGGGCCCTCATGATGATCAGGAGATTCGAAATTTGTACAGAGACCGGTTCGTTGAACCACTCACTCCTGTAGGCCGCCTCGCCAACGCGTTCACTCTGTAAACATTGTGCTTGTTATGGATATACAGTAGATTGTATCTCCGGTTGTACAGGTCGCAGTGATGCTAAGTTTCCTTGGAAAGGTAATGAGTTGGCACTGTGCTATTAATGGTAAAGGTCAACTCGTAACCTGCCATTGCAGGCACAGAGGGGAGGTAGAGGTATATTTCTGCCCACACTCAACCACGGCGCTAGAAAAGAGTGGTAGGTCAATGCCACGTCTTGGCCGGTTCAGCGTGAGGAAGAACCGCCGTTGTCATTGCACAAGACACAGGAAGGTGGATGGTCCCAGGGCCAGTCTGGAGAGTGGAATATATCTTGCTCCCATTAGGTTTCGAACCACGGACCTTCCAGTCCGTATCGAGTCGCTATGCCGACTACGCTGTCCTGGCCCCTACTGTGCTCCGTGTCGAGTGGGATGTGGGCCCACTAGCATATTTATTTAGATACTAACTTAATTTGTTTTTCCAATTTATTTTTTGTCGGTGCTGGGTCATCAAAATCGGAACACTCAACTTTAAGGAACGGAAATGCGGTGACGTGAGGCCAGTTATTTCTTCACGTCGCCTATTGTCTGTAGCGCTTTAGGCAACACCATTTGTCGCTGTTATACCAGCAAAACGTCATCACATATGTAACAAACGCATGCCTCACAGGGCTGGTGACACAATTGTCAGATAGCACGCGACCATCAGCAGGATCTCGTGAACACTCTGATGGTAGAGAAACTGCGAAGATGTCGAAAACACTCGCACACACTAAAAAGAGGGGTGATCTTGCAGCTTGGTGATTGGGCGTGGGGTTAAGAATCTCTTCCCACAAAAAAAAACTGGCACGTTAAGGAACGTCATAAGAAATCGACAAGAATTTAGTGTTAAACTGTCTTGGAGCCATGGAGTGTAATAGTATGGATTGGATTAATTTGAATTATGATGGTGGGATTTTATACGCCAAAACGGCGTCTCAAAGTTGTTCAATTAAAGGAGCGAATGAACTATTTTAGGAAAGTACTCTAAACACGAAAGTTATGCTTACGAGAGTAGGCGTATAATGACACGACAAGGAGATGTTCTTTAACACTTTAAAGACTAAGGATGGTCTGAATTACAGTTAAACATTCAGTCCGTACCGCGCAGTAAACACACTCCGTCTTGGTTATAAACCCCAATCAGTTAATGCTGTACAGGGAAATGATTTCTGTTTGTTCTGAGAACCATAAGAATCACATATATACACTGTGTGGGCAGAACGTGGAGTTTCTGGGTATTAAACCTGGCGGTACGTACAGCAACCAGTATTTTTAAGGGTTAGTTATCCTGCTACAATATTTTTAACATAAAATGAATATCAAAGTAAGGGTAAAGGTAAGGTCGTTCCTCTATATGTCATGAAGGCGTATTGGGGGAGTTGAGGTATATTTCCACAGTATTATCCTTCTCTGAAAGTTAGCTCTGTATGTAAAAGATAATCAGAAAATTAAGTGTAGTCTCTTCTCCATTATACCTGGATGCTGAGCTCAGTTGCAATCCAGCAGACTAATCCAGTTTCCAGCATTACGTAACTAAGAGACGTTACTGCCATTATGAACAGGCCTACCCCACTGTCTGCAGCAGACTGCAAGAATGGAAATACATTTTACAAGTTAGCGTTCGTCACTGAAATAGAAAAACTTAAGATTTCAGATGTATCGAAGTCATTAAATATTTAAGTAAGCGATGCCAAGCCGATACTGACAACGAATGCCAAAACATTTGAGATGTTGCCGCGCAGTGGACATTGGTATGTATGGCACGTAGGACGCTGTTGGTTTTAATACGCGCACTGTCACTCGACAACAATGTGGGGAAAGCCACCGGTGATTAGCAAGGCGGACAGACGTGATCCAACTCTCGACTCACTAAATATACGTGTCGCATTATCTTGTTTGTCTAACGGGCAGTAGGTTTGTGGTATTAACTTTTGTTTGTTTAATGGGCTGTAAACACACAACTTCTTTATCTAGAAAACAGGAGATAAATGTTATTATTTTGTTTATTTGTCTAACGAGTAGTAGACATATGGTATTATCTTGTTGGTTGTAATGAGCATTATGCGAATTGTATTATCTTTTTTCTCGAATAGTCCGTAGATATGTGGTATTATGTTTCGGTTGTTCTAATGAGCGTTATATAGGATGGTACACACAAAAGAATGGTGCGGTTTCAGAAGTTAACAAGAAATTTATTTCTCATCTTACACGGGCACAACGTACACCGTCAGCAGCAGCAACTGTCCAAGTTTCTCATGCGTTAATCACAATCCTTCAGTGTGTGCACCCTGGGTCACACGACACACATCCACACGGTAATCAAATTCATCCCAGACTCGGTGTAGCATGTCCGCTGTAATGGTCTGCAGTGCATGCGTTATCCGATCACGAAGTTCCTTGATGGACATGGGCAATTGTGGTACGTAAACAGGGTTAAAGACAGCGTTTACTTACCACCATTGCCCATGTCCCTCAAGGAACTTCGTGATCGGATAACGCATGCACTGCAGACCATTACAGCGGACATGCTACACCGAGTCTGGGATGAATTTGATTACCGTGTGGATGTGTGTCGTGTGACCCAG